>JAEHOC010000040.1:982500-1030290 GCA_016834605.1 Chlamydomonas incerta
GACTTCAAGCGCCGCCTGGGGCGGAGGGCTTGGGCCGCTGTGGAGCGGGTGCTCTCAGGCCCCACGTTCCGGGAGCTGGCCGCACGTGGCGCGGTGGTGGTGGTCGCAGCGGGGGAGGGCCTTGTGGCAGCTGAGGAGCAGGGCGCGGAGCAGGGCGCAGCGGCCGAGGTGGTTGTCGTGGTCGCAGCGGGGGAGGGGCGTGTGGCGCCTGAGGAGCACGGCGTGGAGCCGGGCGCAGCGGCCACAGGGGGGGCCGAGCAGCACGCGGCGGCGGGAGCAGCTCAGCCACAGGAGTGGTCGAGCTGGATCTCCGGGCTGTGCAACGGTGGGAAGCGCCCTGCTGGGAAGGAGTACAAGGTCTGGGCGGTTGGGTCGGATGGCAAGTGTGCCTGCGGAGGCAGCTGCCAGCTGTTCCGCGACGTGCTGGACTGGCCTGCGTCCGTTGCCCTGATCCAGTGGAACAAGGACCACGTGAACGCCACCAACGAGGTCAACGACGTGCTCATCCGCATGGCCTGCAAGCTGTGCCGAGGCAAGTACGCCAGATGTTTGTGCCGTTGCATTAAGAGCAGAGGTTTTGCTTGGTTGTTATCGGCACCTTGCGGCTGCCCACTTGTGCTGTAGGCGGCGGCGCGTAACAGGACCACCGGCATCAAAAAGTTCAAGCGCGCGCAGAACGAGCAGGCGGAGCTGGAGGAGGCTGCCTCGGACAGCCATGACGAGGCGGACTTGGACGGCCTGGCGGCGGCCGCGGCGGGTGGGTGATGGACTGCGTGCTGATTGACGGGCGGGTGTTGTGGTAGAATGCGCAAGGGCTCGCTAGTGAAAGTGGCTTGTTTGCGCGCGTTCTTGCAGGCCTGCTGGACAAGGACCTGGTGCAAACCGAGTTCGAGCAGGTGAACATGCTGCCCGTCGGCAAGGGCCTTGACCTGCTGTACGAGAAGGTCAAGGCGCAGATTGGGAGCAAGGCGCGGCTGCGGACGGCGCTGGCCGAGCTGCAGATGGTGTTCAAGAAGCCGACGGGACGCCAGGTACGCAAGGCGGTTCCCATGCTCGCTTGCTGTTGCCTGCTAACCTGCAATGTACCCGCGTGATGCACCCCTTGCAACGTCACCGTCGCACCGTCGCAGGCGGATGAGATGTGCCGCCAGTACAAGGAGCTGCGAGAGCAGGGCAGCAGTAACAAGGCAGCCTTTGCCGCAATTGCCGAGAAGCTAGCGGTGCCGGCTGGGTCCTGGAAGGAGGACCCCATCAAGAGCGTGCTGATTGCACGCAACATCCTCACCAAGGGTGCGTTGCTGGGGAGCCGCCCATATCGGAGTTGGCAACGGTTATGCTTGCACTTGAATGTTCCTGCAAGGCCTCACGTCCTGTGTTAACCTCTGTCACAGATAAGCCTGGCCGGAAGGTGGCGAACGTGCGCGTGGCCAAGGCCGGCAAAGCGCGCTTGGGTGAGCACGCGTAACTGCTGAACTAGATGTAAAGCTTGTCAGGCTCGTCTGGCCCCTGTACGTCTGGCCGGTACGCTGAGCAACTTTCACGTGAATGCAGGCAAGGCTAAGCCGGCATCCAGTGGTGCTGCTGCTTCAAGCAGCAGTGGAACGAGTCGCAGTACCAGCAGCGGGCGCAGTGGCGCCAGCAACACCAGCGGCAGCAGCAGCAGCAGCGGCGGCGACGGCAGCACAAGCGACAGCAGTGGCAGCAAGCTGGCGGGCAGGCCGCAGCGTGAAGGCAAGGGAGCAAAGATGCGCGCACTGCTGGCTGCGGAGCGGGGGCTGGATGAGTAGACACTTCTGCTCGGCCGCCGTACATGGGCGCCGGCAGGGTGCCGCGTGTTTGTGTTGGTGCCGGCGCGGCTGGTGCTGCTGTTGCAGAGTAGAGGCTGTGTGAGCAGGCGCGCTGCACGTGCGCGCGAGTAGAGACTTGTGCTTATTATGCTCCGCCGCCGTACATGGGCGCCGGCAGGGTGCCGCGTGCTTGTGTTGGTGCCGGCGCGGCTGGTGCTGCTGTCGCGGAGTGGAGGTTGTGTGACCAGGCGCGCTGCACGTGCGCGCGAGTAGAGACTTGTGCTTATTATGCTCGGCCGCCGTACATGGGCGCCGGCAGGGTGCCGCGTGTTTGTGTTGGTGCCGGCGCGGCTGGTGCTGCTGTCGCGGAGTAGAGGTTGTGTGACCAGGCGCGCTGCACGTGCGCGCGAGTAGAGACTTGTGCTTATTATGCTCGGCCGCCGTACATGGGCGCCGGCAGGGTGCCGCGTGTTTGTGTTGGTGCCGGCGCGGCTGGTGCTGCTGTCGCGGAGTAGAGGTTGTGTGACCAGGCGCGCTGCACGTGCGCGCGAGTAGAGACTTGTGCTTATTATGCTCCGCCGCTGTACATGGGCGCCGGCAGGGTGCCGCGTGTTTGTGTTGGTGCCGGCGCGGCTGGTGCTGCTGTTGCGGAGTAGAGGTTGTGTGACCAGGCGCGCTGCACGTGCGCGCGAGTAGAGACTTGTGCTTATTATGCTCCGCCGCCGTACATGGGCGCCGGCAGGGTGCCGCGTGTTTGTGTTGGTGCCGGCGCGGCTGGTGCTGCTGTTGCGGAGTAGAGGTTGTGTGACCAGGCGCGCTGCACGTGCGCGCGAGTAGAGACTTGTGCTTATTATGCTCGGCCGCCGTACATGGGCGCCGGCAGGGTGCCGCGTGTTTGTGTTGGTGCCGGCGCGGCTGGTGCTGCTGTCGCGGAGTAGAGGTTGTGTGACCAGGCGCGCTGCACGTGCGCGCGAGTAGAGACTTGTGCTTATTATGCTCCGCCGCTGTACATGGGCGCCGGCAGGGTGCCGCGTGTTTGTGTTGGTGCCGGCGCGGCTGGTGCTGCTGTTGCGGAGTAGAGGTTGTGTGACCAGGCGCGCTGCACGTGCGCGCGAGTAGAGACTTGTGCTTATTATGCTCCGCCGCCGTACATGGGCGCCGGCAGGGTGCCGCGTGTTTGTGTTGGTGCCGGCGCGGCTGGTGCTGCTGTTGCGGAGTAGAGGTTGTGTGACCAGGCGCGCTGCACGTGCGCGCGAGTAGAGACTTGTGCTTATTATGCTCGGCCGCCGTACATGGGCGCCGGCAGGGTGCCGCGTGTTTGTGTTGGTGCCGGCGCGGCTGGTGCTGCTGTCGCGGAGTAGAGGTTGTGCGACCACTCATCTCAGCCAAAGTCGACCTGACCGGGTGGTGGCTGGGACCCGCCTCCAAGCCTGGCCCGGAGGCATGTCCAGACGTCACCGCACCCAACCCCAACACCCCGCCCTGCCCCGCCGCCCTCGCCAATGTTTTTCTTTCACTCATACTAAGTTGGTATGCGCGTTACAGGTCCGGCAGGCAAAGTCGACCTGACCGGGTGGTGGCTGGGACCCGCCTCCAAGCCTGGCCCGGAGGCATGTCCAGACGTCACCGCACCCAACCCCAACACCCCGCCCTGCCCCGCCGCCCTCGCCAATGTTTTTCTTTCACTCATACTAAGTTGGTATGCGCGTTACAGGTCCGGCAGGCAAAGTCGACCTGACCGGGTGGTGGCTGGGACCCGCCTCAAGCCTGGCCCGGAGGCATGTCCAGACGTCACCGCACCCAACCCCAACACCCCGCCCTGCCCCGCCGTTATAGCCAATCTGTGTTGGTTTCCTCGTATTGCACTCTCGCAATTCAGCACAAGCACTTCTCTCACACAGTCTCCACGGAGAGGCTGGTGTCATCGGGCACCTCCCCGCGCTTCAGCCCCTCAAATGCCCGCAGCATGTACACACAGCGGGACTCGTGCTGCTTGAGGAGCAGCTGGATTGCGAGGCTACTCTGCGGCACCACTGCTTGGAATAGCCTCACACGACGCTCGTAGTAGGCGCAACCGCGCTCAATCTCAGACTGAATCAAAAGTAGCTCCTCCCGAGCCCTCGCACGCTGGTTGTAGCTGCGCACAAGGCTTGCAACCACACGGCCGCCTGCCGATCCTGCCCCCACGTCACCTGCCCACGGGAACGTCCCTTTGAGTACTGCTGCCAAGCCCCCTCCCAAGATCTGCTTGTTGCGCGCCTTATCCTCCGGGTCAACAGCGCCCACCCGGCACCAGGCCACTAGACGGCCCCACTGCTCCCGCAGCTGCTCCTTCACGCGCTTTTTCTCCTTTATTGCGTAACCCTGCTCCTTCTTCCGCCCAGCCAGCCTGTCCGCTATTAGCTTCAGGCTGTTGTAGTCCAGCACCAGCTCCTGCGGCGAGCGATCACAACAGTCAGCCTGAGCGGGTAGTTGCGTACACTGTCTCGCAGACCCGTGTGCGGTCCCAACGCTCCATCGCCTACCCACCTCAATTTCGCTGGCGATCTTCTTGATCTCGCCCTCAGCCAGGTCACCGACAGCCTCCTTGAAGGCGTCAGAGTCCGCCTCCCACGCATGAGGTGGCGGGTCAGCCGCCGCGTGCTCCTGTTCCAAGTTCTTCTTCTCCTCCTCCAGCTGCTTGATGAGCGCAGGTCGCTGTCGCAGCGTCAGATTGTCGCCACCTGCAACCAGAACGCTACACACATGGCGTGCGCATAAGCACAAGCGTCAGAAAGGCAAGCGTAAGGACATTATAATCCGGAACCAAGCCGGACCAAGCTGGACACATACCTGAGGGGCACGGGGTCAGCGGGGTTGTCCACCGTGTCCACGCGCTGAAGCTTCATGAGCGACAGGCGGCAGCGGGCATATGCCGCCCTCCACCCACGCTCGCCTACCACCTCCCTCGTGTCAGCGTGACGCTTGGGCGGGTCATGTCGCTGCGGCTCCGACCGCTGTGCAGCGTGCTCATCCAGCGCCGCCTGCTTCTGCAACATAAGGAACCCGGGCGGAGTGGAGCGCAGGGTGGAAAATGAACGGGCGGGCGGCGGAGGTGCCGCTGTGGCGGCGAGCAATCGTGTTGGATGGATGACTGACTGTGGCGAAGAACATGCATCACCGACAGCCCTATTCACTTGACTGTACCTGCTGGGGTGTCAGCGCCTTCTCCAGCGCCGTGATGCGGGACTGAGCCGCGTCACGTGCCGCCTCAGCCCGCAGCTTCATCCGGTGCACACGCGAGGGTAGGCGGAGCTCGACCTGCATATGAGCATCATCCGCCTGTTGAGTTGCCCCGCCTGTTGAGTTGCCCCGTTGCCTCGATTCACCGCCTATTGAGTTCCCCACGGACAGCCATTCAGCCTCACCTGGCGGCAGTAGCGGCGCCCTACGTCCTCCAGCACGCTCTCGCGATGCACAGGTGATGTGTACCGCAGCACCTTGCCCTGCGGCCCAACCTGCGCGTTGAAGATCTCGGCAACCTCGCCCGTGCCCCGTCCTGCCCCTGTGTGCCGTAGATGCCCGAACGCCTTCTGGCAGGCGTAGCTGCGTGGGCAGGGGCATCACGGACGCGCGTGCAGGTAAGCACAACCACGCACACACTTCGTGCGTGCCGACCCTTGCATGCCTAAGCACGAGCGTGCGCTCCCCACCGCACATACCTGTGTGCGTAGCTGTGGAACGGCGGTACAAGGCTGACCATGGCTGCTGCGAGGCCGAGCAACGCCGCCGACTGGTCCAGCCCTTGATGCCACTTCTGCCACGACTTGCTCCACCGGCACGCGATGTCGTACCACCAGAACTTCACAGCTGTCCCCGCGGCAAGGATAGATGCTGCTGCGGCCGTCGCGTACATGTGGCGCTCACCGTGGAAGAGGTTAACGAGGCGCAGCAGCATGCCATGCCGGCACAGGACCACGCCAGCGGCAGTCACTAGCTTCTGCGGAGGAGTAACATGTGTGTTGATAGTGGATGCAAAGTGCACACGTTTGCAAGTTCACAAGTGCGCAAGTACGTAAGCACGTAAGCGGTCCCATCCCATCCCACCCCCCATCCCACCCCCCATCCCATCCCACCCCCTGCTACAGCTATCCTTACCCCGGCCTCCTCCTTGGCAAGCACCTTGTCCGCTGTGAAGTTGGAGCAGTCGCTGTTGCGGCCAATGTCCGCAGCCCCCTTGGGCGGCTCAAAGCCCTTCACGTAGGCGTTGCCCAGGATGTACCGCCGACGAGACAGCTGACGGTAGTTGATGCTGTACTTGCGGCGCGGCCCTTTCCGTGTGAACAGATTTAGCTTGAACACGCAGTCAAAATGAGCTGAATGCAAGCTGGATGGGCCAGGCCCTGCAGGCTCGGTGGCTTCCAACATAGGCCGCCACAAGACCTCAGCACCGCCGCCTGTGCTACTGCACGCCCTTGCGTCACCCGGTACCTCCACTGCTGCTGCTGCAGCCCCTGCCGCTGCTGCAGCCCCTGCCGCTGCCCCTGCCCCTGCCCCTGCCCCCGGCGCTGGCGCTGGCGCTGGCGCTGGCGCTGGCGCTGGCGCTGGCGCTGGCGCAGCCCCTGGCGCTGGCGCTGCCCCTGGCGCTGGTGCTGCCCATGGCGCTGGTGCTGGCGCCCCTACCCCTGACGGCCCAACGCTCAGCCCGCCTGCGTGTGCCGGCTGGGGGTTGGCATCACCGCAGCAGGCGCAGGCGCTCAGGGCTCCGGCTGGCCAGCCCGGAAGCTGCTCTGGCAGGTCCTCCACAAGCCCACGCAGGAACCGGTACCGCTGAGTTGTATGGCTGAGGCGCTGCCTCAGCTGCGTCAGTGTGAGCCCTGGGTCTGCGCAGCCGTTCTCCCTCCAGTTGGCCATGAGTGCTGCGCAAAAGCGGTCCATGCCAAGGTGCCCGTTGTAATACTGCAGGCCCGTGTACTGCTGGAGAAGGCTGGTCTGCCACCATAGGATGGTGTTACCATCACGCCACCGCAACAAGTCCCACGATACCGTGGTGTCGGGCAGGCAGCCCAGCTGAGTAGGCTGCACGCTGTAGGGGCGCATGCATCCGCGGCAGGTGATCTGGGGCACCTCAATGCGCACCGGCTGATCCCAAGTCACTACCGTGACTGTTAACGGTTGCAGTCCTACGGGGTCTCCTTGCTGGCTGCACGTTGGGCACAGCGTCGAAGCGGCAGCCTCACACACGCTGCGCTGGAGCACCTCCTGGGCAGCGGCGTGCAGTTTGCTTAGCACCTTCGCAGCCACAGGCACGCTGTGGAAGAATGCACCCGCAACAACGGGGCTATAGTAGGGCAGCGATCCATCGGCCTCCTCCTCGTCGGAGCTGTATGCGGCATCATCTGAGCTGAGGCCATCGCCAGCGGACTGAGTGCCCGCACGCGCACCGGCCACGCCGCCCGTTGCCTCGCCACCGCTGGCTGCCTGCCCCGGCTGCTCCTGCTCTCCTACGTCGAAGTCGTAGTCTGTGTTGTGTTGAATGTCTATGTCCTCACACTGAGGCGCCGCGCCTAGGGTTGCTGAGGCGGCGATCGCACGACCAGCGCCGCGGCCTGTGGCATCGCGCCCACCGCCATCACGACGGTCACCACGGCCACTTCGACTACGTGAGAAAGTGGAAAATGCAGGCTCGCGGGACTTGTACTTGTCCTGCCACTCACGCATCACTGCCGAGCATCAGCGAAGGGCGCTCTGGTCGCGGCGGGTTACTGCATGTTAAGCAGAGTAGTGTTTGACTATTAGGGAGCGTGGTTTGACAACTACTTGCGCGTGGGGGGGGGCGGGCTCGGGCGGAGCAGACGAATGGGGCCGAGAATGAGTCGCGAGCGAGCGCGGGGTGCCGCGCGGCGTTTTTTGGGGCGCGGTGGCGCGGCGTTGCTGTTTGCATTAATTACATATTGTTTCCGGGGAGCTACCAGGGTCCCCAGTCCCTAGTGATTCAAGTCCTTTTGCCCCTCCCCAGCCCGCTGTGAATTGGCTCCTGGGGAACCGCCCATAGCTCCTCCGCTGGCACACTACTGCAATTCCGGTACGACACCTATCTGCGCAGCTGCACCTATCACTGTGGGGCAGTTTGCTTACGCTTGGATGAAGGAGAAGATTGATGGGCGCGTACGGGATAATGTTGCGGACCGTCAGCTGCGTTTCCTTCGTGACGTGTGCTTTCCACCTGGCAATAACTTGCCCCCGTCGCTGTACATAGTGAAGAAGATGTTGGACATTCCAGACGCACGTGACTTTGAGAAGCACGTTTGTTTGAGCGACAAGTGCTTGTTCCCTGATTTCCCTCGAGATGAGTGGCACCAGCACCTGCAAGATGAGTGCGGCTGCGGCCATCGACGGTTTAAGCCTGCCCGGCCAGGACACCAACCAGTTCCGAACAAGGTACGTTGCATGCTTTACTGGTTGCCCATGCGGAGTCTCCCCATAGCAATAAGTCTCCCCAGGTCTCCCAATCCTGCATGCCCTTGTTCCGTCAACCCTTCTTGACTTCAGTGCCCTTTGCCATGACCGCGTGCACGTGCTGTCTTCTCACAGAGGTTCTACGACTTCGGTGTCGAGAATGTCGTGCGCGGCATGTTCATGGACCCACGGTTCTGTACGTTTCGCGGCACAGGGCGCGACAACAACCCTGATGACTTCTACGGCTCGCGGTACGCGCAAGACATCAATGCCAAGACTTCCGGCGAGTTCTTCAAGCCCGACAGCTCGGCTTACGACCTGGGCTTTGACTTCGGCGAGGTCTTCTCATTCAAGAAGTACAGCTGCGGGATGCTGTTCATTCGGTGCGTGTGACGGACCTCAGCCTGTTGCTTAGTACGGGCAATTGCTTTCCTGTGCACCTACAGTGTCTCCGTGTGTGCATTTGATGTAATGGGCATCTTTCAGTATGTGCCTATGCTGTAATCATCACCCACCAGACCTTATTGCTCCCCTCTTTAACTGCTGTCTTCAGGTGCGCGGACCTGCCAGTGACTCAACGCAGCAAGCGCCACCACTGCTTCCCCCTGATCATCACGCCCGGACCTTCGGAGCCTGACTCAATGGAAATCTACTTGCGCCCAACACTGACAGCATTCAAGGCCTTCGGACCTGGCACTGAGGGTATGACCGTGGTGGACGCTGCTTCGGGCCGGACCTTTGGGCACAAGATGTTTCTGGGCGGTATCTTTGCTGGTGAGTGGGCTTTTAGTCCGTGCTGGGGCGGGAGCGTTTGGGGACGGTAGTGGTGGGGCGGGGGCAGGAGTGCTCAGGCGTGGGCGGGAATGCTAGGGTGGTGTGGGAGAGCTGGGGCAGGGGTGGGAGTGCAGGGGCGGGGCGCGGGGCAGGTGTGCTGGGGTGGGGTGGGAGTGCTGGGGTGAGGGCAGGAGTGCTGTGGCTTAGGTGGGCATGATGGGGCGGGGTTGGGCTGGTGGTGGTGGTTCTGGGGCGGGGGTGGGAGGACTGGGGGCGGGAGTGCTTGGGTCCGTATGTTGACCTCTGCTTGGTCTGCATGCAGATACGCCTGCAAACCGGACGTTGAGTCTTTGGCTCTCCCATGCGGCCAAGAACGCATGTGGGCACTGCATGCTGCTGGGAGAGACTGGCCCTAACGGCCATGGTACATACTTTCTGGGGTATAACAAGCCGGCGGACATCAACACAGCGCTGAACGTCCTGTTGCCACCTGACTGTCAGATGCCAGAGACTGCACTATGCGGTGACAGCATGATCCGGATCACTCATGCGCACCACATGGATCGGGCACAGGTTGTGGAAAGTAATCATGACATGGCATCGGCGCTGGGTTGCCATGGCATTTCCTGCATAGCGAAGGAGCTGTCGTACATAGACATGAATAACGTGTGGGTTGTGCCCATAGCGCATGCAGCTCTGTTCGGTGTCATCAAGAAGTTCTGGCACTTTGTGCTGGGCGAGTCCGTCAAGAAGGCTGAGAGTGACTTTGTGTTAAGTTTAGAGGCTTGTCGCAGAATGACTGCACGTGCATCCCATTTCATCATTACTAATGACTTTAACCGACCCTACCGTGACATTGTCCCCTGCTCGTACTGGACCATGGAAGAATGGCTGCACTGGACGGACTGCTTCTCCCTGTACGTCCTGCACTCGCACGGAGGGGATAAAGTTGTGATGCCGGTAGTTACACGGAAAGATGATGCAGGGCTGGATCGTGAGTTTGACCTGGGGAGAATGTGGGAGATGTTGCGCACGGCCATGCTGCATTATCTGCGGTATGACCAATGCTCGGAGGCTGCGTGTGACAGTGCAGCAGTAACCTTCAAACAGTTCTGCTGTGACTCGGAGCTCGTGTTTGGCATGAAGTTTGCTACCTACAACATGCATCTACTGGCATTTAGGCTACGCGAGCAGGAGCGTGCACGTGGGCACGTGGCGTTTGCAACTGAGTTCTGGGTCGAGCGCGGTGTGCAGCAGGTCAAAAGTGGGGTCAAGTTCCGCACAACCAGGTGTCCAGAGCAAATTATTGTGAGTGGGTTCCTTGCAAGTGCCCGGCTCGCTGAGATGCGAGCTGAGCGGGGCAGGGGAGGTGGCACCGCGGATGGTGGTGCAGCGGGCCCAGCCAGGGTAGAGGCCGGCCATGCACTGGCTGCGGGTGGGAGCCAGTACAAGTCATTTGATGAGTGGGTGCCAAATTACCGTGCAGCACACGTCACATTGACGGGGGATGTTTGCGCGGATGTAGAGGATGGTGAGGGTTCCCAGCTGCTTGGGCGCAGATCTGTGGCGGGTCTGACCGAGCGGACAGTTGTCTTCGAAGCATTCATGAAGGCTTTTAGTAAAGAGGATTTCGCGACACGTTCAGGTGTGGTGGAGGGTGACTTGCAGAACGCAAGTGTTATTATATTCAAACGTGCACTTGTACGACGTGACCAGGTTTTACTATCTACAAAGTATAACTTGACCACTGCACGTGAGTCATTTTATGTGAAGACTAAGTATGCGCCATCCCTTGACACGCCAGAGGACGATCAGGACGTGTCTGTGTATGTTGGAGAGGTTGCATTATATGCTCGTGTGCAAACCGTGCGTGGGGTTGTATGCCGTGTGGCGATTTGCGAATTGCATAAGGTGAAGGTGGTACGGCCGCAGTCGTTGTACTATGCTGCAGACTTTAGTCGCCGCAAGGCAAGCCCCAACCAAGAACGCCAGCAGACGTTCCTGAACTCGTTCCCCGTGCTATTGCAAGCCATTGACTCGAAGGTGATGCGCTGCAAGCTCGACGAGAATAAAAGTTACTTCATTACGTACCACTTGTTTAAACAAACTGAGAAAATTTTCTCAGTTGCCAACCAATGATGGTGATTGGCAAGGAGCAGTGCAAGTTGGGTAGCCGCTCACGCGGCTGATGCAGTCTGTAACATGCATGGCGGTGTCTTCTGGGCTTGTGTCTTCCGGGGCCGCCAACCGTTCCACTAAAGAAAACTGCCCGGCTGCTGACAGCGCACGCAGCCCTGCACCGGTGCCAGATGTCAATGCAGCCCCAGCCCCCTTCCCGCCGTTCCACCAAAGAAAACTTCCCGGCTGCTAACAGCGCACGCAGCCCTGCACCGGTGCCGTATGACGATGCAGCCCCAGCCCCCTTCCCGCCGTTCCACCAAAGAAAACTTCCCGGCTGCCGACAGCGCACGCAGCCCTGCACCGGTGCCGTATGTCAATGCAGCCCCAGCCCCCTTCCCGCCGTTCCACTAAAGAAATCTTCCCGGCTGCCGACAGCGCACGCAGCCCTGCACCGGTGCCAGATGTCAATGCAGCCCCAGCCCCCTTCCCGCCGTTCCACCAAAGAAAACTTCCCGGCTGGGCTGCTAACAGCGCACGCAGCCCTGCACCGGTGCCGTATGACGATGCAGCCCCAGCCCCCTTCCCGCCGTTCCACCAAAGAAAACTTCCCGGCTGCTAACAGCGCACGCAGCCCTGCACCGGTGCCGTATGACGATGCAGCCCCAGCCCCCTTCCCGCCGTTCCACCAAAGAAAACTTCCCGGCTGCCGACAGCGCACGCAGCCCTGCACCGGTGCCGTATGTCAATGCAGCCCCAGCCCCCTTCCCGCCGTTCCACCAAAGAAAACTTCCCGGCTGGGCTGCCGACAGCGCACGCAGCCCTGCACCGGTGCCGTATGACGATGCAGCCCCAGCCCCCTTCCCGCCGTTCCACTAAAGAAACCTTCCCGGCTGCCAACAGCGCACGCAGCCCTGCACCGGAAGCTTCCCAGCATCTGAGACACAAGTTTCCCATCATTACAGCATTGATATACCGGCCTCTTGTTTGTTTACGTATGGAACTCATAACAACAACGATACACACTTGTGACCAGCTGTGCATGGCTGATCCGCCCGCTCAGCACTTCCCACCACTGCCCTGCGCCCGGCGGCCCTTGATAGCTGACTGTGGCAGGGCCGCACCCGCAGCCCGCTTCTGGGATGGCGGATGACATCCAGCCTCGTCCTCACACCCCGCGCTTGCGGCCATGCGCAGGATCTCTGCCTCAAAATCCTCACCGCGCTTGCGCATGACATGCAGAGATGCGGTCTTGCCCTCCGCCGCCAACTCCAACCGCCCGCGCGCCTCGGCCCTCCCCACTTTCACATCAGACTGGCGTGACACAACGCCAGAGCCCACCGTCACGCCGCACGGCACGCCCGCCTCATCGAATTTAGCGTTAAGTGGCACACGCAAGTCAGCACCGTGCACCACCTGCCGCGCGTCGAACACCAGCAGGTCGCTGTCCTGGGTGCGGGTGTAGGCGCTGACCCCACCAAATGTGAACAGGTTGCGGCTGACATGCGCGGCACGCTCCACATCGTCCAGGAAGTCCTTGCACTGCATGGCGATGAGGGGTGAGCTGTCATACAGCAGGCCAGGGCCATACCCATAAGCGCGCCAGCGAGCCCACGCCCAAATTGTCAAGCACCGGCTTTGGTCAGGGTAATGCTCCCTGGCTGGCATTTGCATCCTGCCTCCACCCGGCCACTAAAACATTCCGCCGGGTCCCTTCTCCACCCCACCAGCTCGTCCAACCCTTGACACCTGGCAGCTCACCCGGCGCCCTGTTGCCGACTTCCACAGAGCCAGGAACACGACAGTTGGCGTTGCGTCGTCCGGGTCCAGATGCGGGTGTGTGAAGTAGTCCAGCCCGACCGGAACCAGGCCCCATGGCGCCCCTGTCGCCAGGATTGCAGGCGTACCCGCGACGGTCTCCTTCGCGCTCGTCACGAGGTAGTCCCACATCGCCAGCAGCAGCATGGCGATGCACAGGCCGAACGCACCGAACCGCGCTTCGTGGCTCCTCGATGTGTGCGCATACCTGTCAAGGAATCAGGCCGTACACCTTGCATCTGTTGCCAAGCCATCCCGAACGCCGCCCAAAGCCCTCGCCTCCTTGGATTTCCCCTTAGGTTCCGCTCCACCACCGCTATGCACACCCCTCCCTCGCTGCCATCGCTTGCCAGTCCCATACCACTCACATGGTCACGCGGCTCGCCTTGTTGGTCTGCACATGTCGGTAGCCTGCCATGTGAGTTTCGCCGCCACACTCTTTCAGCCGACCACGGGGGACCTTCTTCAGCGTCTGCGCCTCCATCAGGTGCCGCTGCATGTTGCGCGCCGCTCGCGCCAACACCGGGTACTTGCTCTGCATCACCGGCCCCGGCACATACAGGACCAGGAGGACTGGGTTGAACACGCCGTCAGTCCCCGTCATGTCAATCCAGAACAAGCATGCCCTGCCCGTCATGTCCCAGTACACAGTCAGCGCTAGCTCCGCTGATGTGCGGGGTCTCCCCGCAGATTGCGCCTCCAGGTCCAACGCCGCACGAGCTTTGGCGCGCGCATTGCACGCGTCGAGCACGTTCGGCCGCAGTTGCCGCACGTTGCCTCGCAGTAGGTTGCGGAGGGCATCGGGGACTCGCAGGGCGATGTACAGCTCCCTTAGCAAGGTGCCATCGGTTAGCTCTCCAGCAGCAACCTGGTGTGGACACACGGTCACAAATGGCATTCAAGACATCCAACACACAATTGCAGTGCTCAGGACCCCTGCACACGCGGCCTGTTGGGGGGCCTGGGGTAATGGCGGTCCCACACCACAGATACCCAAAGTTCCCCCCTCACCCCGGGCTCCGGCAAGTCTGTCACAACATCAGTGCCAGAGCGGGCAGCACCAGCACCACTGCTTGCTGCCTCCACATCAGCCATTCCCTCCTTTGGCGTCACCACATTCAATGGTGGCGCCGCCGCCGCAGTGCCCTCCACCGCGGCTGCTGCCGTAGTCGATGAAGCCGGCCGCCCATCCTCCACACCACTGGACTCCCCCTCCTCCAGGCACGCGCCCTGTGCAGGCATTTGCGCATGAGGGTGTACGCATGCTGACCAGGCCCGCCTGCCATCGAGGCCACATCACGTGCATGCATGCATGTCCACATTACGTGCACCCTACGGCCTTGCCGCCCCATCCTGGCTGCGCACCTTCAGCTCCAGGATCGCGGACAGGGACACGATCTCGTTGTCCTCCATCATGCCCATGATGCTGTCCTCCACGTCCGGCGCCACATCCCCCACCTCATCGCCCATTGCCTGGGGCCTGGCCATGGGTGGCAGCTCCAGCCGTACCAGCTTATCCGCGATGCCGGCGAAAAGCCAACTTGTCCCCCCGTTCCCTGGCCCTTCTTAGCTCCCTGCGAGAGCCGACGGATTGTGAACTTCGGTCAGCGCGCCCAGCCCCTCGCGCCGAGGCCTGAGCCCCCACATCCGTGCTCTGGGCAGCGCCATCCAATTCGGGTTAGCCCGGTCATCCCCGGACCCCCCCCCCCTCCCCCCCACGATGCCCCATCTGAGGCCGCCGCCCAATCCAGGCCTGCCACCGGCGCTGTGACGTACCCCGGCCACCACAGTCCATCCATCCAAGCCCTCCCAACAATGGCCTGTGCCTCCCCCCAGCCTCACCTTGTGAGCTCCTCCCTGCCGTGACGCCTCCACTTCTCCCCCAGCGCCAATAGGAACCTTGGGGAGCACCCGCGGTGGGTGGCCTTGGAAGGATCCCTCCTCCACCGCTGCTCCTCCTCGACTCGTGCCGCGAGGCATGAGGCTTTAGGCATGCCCGGCATGTCCAGCTGCACAACGCCGCCGGCCCTCGCAAGTGCCGCCCTGCACATGCAGCCCGCATGTGATTTTGTGGAAGTCCCGCGAGTGTCCCCCTTCCCCTCCTCAAATCTCACCTTACTATTACGGCCTCATCAGATGACAGCGACAGCGTCCCCTTCTTCAAAACCGTCTCAGTTATGTCCAAATCCTTGCGGGCCTCGCCCTGCTCCAGGCCAACCTCTTCCGAGCTAGACGGCTCCATTCCTATTAGGTGCTTCTTCCAAATCAAGAGGCGCCGGGCCCGCGAACGCCGTTCAACGCGACGTTGCCACCAGGGGCCCTGGGTGGCAAAGTCGGCGCGCCTGTACCTCCGTGGCAGTCGGTGCTGCTACTGTGTACTCTTGCTTACATTATGTATGCCCCACCATTTGACGAGCCCAAACGCGTGTCTCTGGCTATCGCCCACCACCGGCCCGACCCCGCCCCATGCGCAAAAACCTTCCCCAACCAGTCCCTCCCTTTACAAACGATACGTAGCAGTTTTGCAGGTGTTGAAATTGAAGGTGTTCAAAAACACCAAGAAGGTGATGATGCCCAGGGACTCGAGGGGACCCTTTGGATTCACCGTTTGAATTTTCACGTGTGTGTGGTTACAGAGTGGTGCGCACGTTCTTGCGTGCCTTCCTGCTGCATGTAAACCGGAGGCCCGGGCCGGGGTGACCCTTATAACGCCAGTGCATGATTGTCCTATTTATTGTTCTCCCCTTGCAAGGGGGACTTCCCTACTTCTATGCTCCCAGATGGAGCTGAGTAATGCAGCTAACTTGACAGGCTCAGATTTCAGCATCACTTCGCGCATGTTTAGGCTAAAGTCTAGGCCACTGCACGCTCGTAACTCGGTGTAGGCAGCACATTGCATCAGGACGTGGTGCTCATCCTCCACCTCATTGGCCGTACACAGTGGGCACGTCCTCTCCTCCCTAGGCCTCTCCCAGGCACGGTTCGCGGTGATTGGCCAGCAACATAAACGGAATCTCATCAAAAGCTTATGCTGTGCAACCGGTATGAATGCTCTACTGTGTTCGTGCGGGGTCGGCGGCGCGGACCCTAGTGCGCTTAGCCCCATCCAATGCTTGTGTTTGCACATGTGTATGCCGGGTTGCTTGCCGTCTGAAGGGAATGCGTGCGGGTCCGCTACCAGCCTCTCGTGCTCCCACGCCCTCGTCAAATGGCCCCTGAAGGTAGATAAGATAGGTCCATCGGGTAGGACCGTGCTTGCCCTCCACTCCTCTCTGGACTCGTGTGTGCCTGGCCAATGCCACGCGTCGACACCCTGTGCCGCCACAAAACGGAACAGCCGCGCGCACCACCCGTCTCCCATTGGATTCGCCCATGCCTCCCGTGCCTCGTCGACTAGTGCATCAAAAGCCAGACTTCTGTTTTGCGCGGAAATCCTATTGTAAAAACCCAAACATGGTTTGGCTATGAAAAAGTGCAGCGGCAGTTGGGCCAGCTCCGCAAACAGGAGACGGTGTGACGGTTTGGCTGCTCCCACTGTCTGTTGCATGTATTGGACCTGCAGCTTTACGGCCTCGTCACGCAAACATGCCTCAAATGCGCCCTGTGCTAGGTTGTTCCTGTCATTCCTCCTGGGTGGCGGTCCTCCGTCTAGCATCTCTACTAGCACGTCGGGACCCCATACCTCACATCCGTAGGCAAGGATGGATCGGAATTGGCCTCCGACCTGAGTCAAACGGGGATGGGTGATGGAATCCATCGTTTGAATGCGCTTTAAATTGCAAGAGAGGGCTTTCGGGCACTACCCTACCTCACAACCATCCAACATGGTCGCCCGTGTCTGCAAGCTCCTTATCAAGGATCCCGACCATCCCAACAAAGTCTACCATCAGTGGGCGACAACGATTTCGCCTGGAACTAAGCCTGAAACGTTCAGGGGGATCTTCTCCCCGAGACGGACTCCACCGTTATTTACAAGCTCTCCGTGGACCCCGAGGACCCCGAGGACCCCGTGGAATATTATTCGCCGGAGCAGGTTCTGGCATTTGCTCTCGAGTACCTGGCCAGCGGCTCTGACGGGCCCGCCTGCCCCCTTCCTTGCGCCTCGTGGGATGCGGAGAAGCAGAGGCTGACCCTCACCATTGTGCGCGAGTCCAAGCAGGACCCCATCAAGAAGCCCAAGAAGAGCAACGCGAAAGACCCAATCACTCGCGTGCGAACGCCGGACTCCGCGCTGTTCATGGAGGCCGTCCGTCGCTTCTACCCCTTCGCCAAGCGCGGCCCTGGCGAAGGCCCCCGCCTGCTCAACTATGCCAGCGATGATGAGGAGGAAGAGAAGAAGGAGGAGAAGAAGGAGGAGGAGGCGGTGGAGGGAACGGGACAGCAGCACGACGGCGGCGACATGCAGCTGCCGCCGCCGCCGCCGCCGCCGCCGCCGCCGCCGCCGCCCAACCCCGACACCGCCACGGACGCAGAGCAGCAGCAGCGGCAACAGCAGCAGAAGCAACAACAGCAACAGCAGCAGCAGCAGGAGCTGGAGGAGCAGCAGCGGCGGCGGTATGCAGCACACCTGCAGGAGGCTGCGAAGGCACAGGCGCAGATCCAGCAAGCGCTGGTACCGCAGCCGCCCGCGCCCACAACCAGCCAGGCGGACGGAGATGAGGAAATGGAGGAGGCGGAAGAGAAGGGAGAGGAACAAGCCGTAGACGGGGGGAAGAAACCGGAGGAGAAGGGCGCCCCCCCGCACGGCACGCCCCTGCACGCAGTGAGGGTACCACCGAGCAAGCCGGCCAGTGGAGCCGGGGCCAGTGTGAAGGCGGCCGCGGGCGGCAGCACCACACAGTCGGAGAAGACCGACCGCCCCGGCCCCCCGGCGAAGAGCCCGGACAACAACAGCAACAGCAGCAACAGCGCGAGCACCAACACCAGCACCAGCGCCCCCGCCAATGCTAGCACCGGAGCTGGCGGTGACGGCGGTGACGCCAACACCAGCGCGGGCGCAAGCACCAGCACAAACGTCAATGCCAACACCACCGCCGGCGCCAGCACCAGTGCCAACGCCAATGCTGGCGGCAACGGCACCAGGGCCAGCGTGGGCACTAGCACCAGCACCACGGGCGACACGGAGGTGAGCGGTAACGGGAGCGAACGCCGGCACCGCGGCGCCATAGCTAAAACAGCAGCTGCGATGGCGGAGAACGCCAAGAACAGACAGAGAGGGGACGGACACGCAGCGGGGGGCGAAGCGACCACTAGCCAACCACAGACGGAGCCCGATCCGCAGCACAGAACACCACAGGCACCACGCGTGAACCGCCGCAAGATGAACGGCAACACCCCCCCGCCGATCAAACTGGTGGTGGAGGGCAGCGCAACAGGCGCAGACGACAACAGCAGCAATGGATACGCATCCATGGACGAGGAGGGCGACCCCCCCGCCCTGGCGCTCTCAGATGAGACGCAATTCCCGGCCCTTGGGGCATAATGCGTAAACGTAGGCAAGAAGGCCGTGAGTCGCTGCGGCCGCTACGGATAGCGACGCACAACGTACGTGGCCTCCTATCGCACCGGGGTGGAAGCCCTGATGCGAAACGCCTTATTGCACTTATGAAATCCTGGGAGGCAGCACAGCTAGATATTATCTGCCTACAGGAAACGCGAGTTACAGCGGACTGCATCGACACAGCCAGAAAACAGATATTTATAGCAGCGTCAGCAATCAGAGGCAGCGAATACATTTCCTTCTGGGGTCCAGCTGGTACAGGGCCGAACGGAAGCCCAGCTGGGGGAGTTGCCATTCTGATCAGAACCTCGCTTGCAGAGCAGCTTACAGCAACAGACACGACAGAATGCAGCATATCAGAGGACAGCCGGATGTTACAGCTTCCGTTGGAATGGGGTGGCCACAGCTTTAACCTAGTATGCACGTACCTTCCGTCTGGCAGCCCAACAGGCCAACGTAATTTCATCCAGCAACAGCTAGCCCTCCTTTCGAGCAATGGCAAGCAGAGTATTATTTGCGGAGATTTCAACTTTGTCATGGACCCGCAACTTGACTGCACCAACCCCGATGCCCGTACAGCTGATAGCATCACGGCCAGCCAATTTACGTCAGCATGCCCTGGTCTAGTGGACGTGTTTCGTCATCTACATCCAGCATTGCGCTCCTTTACGTATTTTTACCGTACAGCAAGCTCCGCTGGGGCATCTCGCTTGGACCGCATTATGGCATCCGCATCTATCAGCGAAAATATGATTTCATGCCGAGTGGAGAATGGCGCGCCATCAGATCACCGAATGGTGATATCTCGCCTAGCCCCCTCACCCTCGGCCGCTATGCAGCATCAACCAGGTAAAGGCTTGAGGCGATGTAAGCTATACTTCATGGATTATGGGGATCTACGCCAGCACTTTAAGGAATGGATTGACACTAACGCTGCCACCATACCATCCAGCCCAGCAGCAATTATTGATTGGTGGCCGCTTTTTAAATCAGCAATGATTACTTCCATCCATACACTCAATACGGAGTCAGTGCGAAGGCATCACACAGCGACAGAACAGCTAGCGCAGGCAAACAGATCTGCCACCCAAGCTTTTGCATCAGTGGAAAGGGCGGCCACTAGGGGGCAACCACTGCACGATCTGGCGAACAATGCAGTATCAGCAAGAGCAGCGGTAGCTAAAGCAGCAGTAGAAGCCAGCGTATCAACAGAAAGGCGCACTCGACACACATGGCTACGGATGGGGGAGCAACCGAACCCCGTTATGACTAAACTCCTTCGCCCCCCGGCGACATCACGACGTATACAGGCGCTGAAATGCAGTGATGGCGCCACCACGTCTGACCCGGTTAAGTTGGCGCAGGAAATGATCACCTTTTGGAGCGGCATCAGCAACATGGCGACAACCAACCCTGAGGCCCGCGCAACTGTCCTAGAGGCGCTACGGGCGGCAGGACGACGCTGCCCCCCAGCCCTAGCAGCAGAGATGGGTAGCCTTGTAGTGTCGAGTGAGGAGGTGGCCAAAGCGCTGTCTGCAGCGCCAGCCGGAAGGGCGCCCGGCGCGGACGGTATTCCAGCGGACCTATATAAACGCTTCAGCGACAAATTCTCAGCCATTCTTGCCTCAGTACTCTCAGCAGCAGCCCAGCAACAACGTCTACCAAAGGGTTTCCTGGATGGAGTTATTTGCTGCTTGCATAAAGCGGGGGACCCTACGGTGATTGCTAACTACAGGCCTATCACCCTACTTGACACAGACTACCGGACCCTTGCAAGAATCCTTGCTACTAGGGTATCAAAAGCTTTCAGTCAGACTATCAGCCCCGAACAGACAGCCTTCCTACCACTAAGACGGATTGCTGACAATATTGCACTTCTACAGCTGGCACCGCACATCCTGAAAGGGGCAGAGGAAACCGGCGTGGTAGCTTTTTTGGACTTCCACAAGGCGTACGACACTGTTAATCGCGAATTCATGTTTGAATGTTTACAAGCACTTGGGGTTGGCGATGGTTTCCTTGACTGGGTACGTATGCTACACAACGGCACGCGTGCTGCAGCACTGGTCAACGGACATCTGTCACAATTCATGGAACTTACAGCTGGCGTACGGCAAGGCTGCCCACTTGCTCCACTGTTATATCTTGCAATCGCTCAAGCGCTTCTCTCATGGCTCAATAGCAAGGGGTTTGGTATTGACGTGCATAAACTAAAAGCCTCACAATATGCAGATGATTATTCACAATTCCTACGCAAATTGGCTGAGATACCAACGTTCATTGACGCTATGGTAACGTTTGGCAAGGCCTCAGGGCAGCAGCTGAATATTACAAAATCTGAGGCTATTACTATTGGCGCCACATACTCGACTGCCAATCCCACAGCGGCAGCAACGCAGCCTCAATCAGCACTACGACTGGTTGCGTCGGCGAAGACGCTTGGCATACACTTCAACAATAATGCAGGACCACCGCCAGCGCTTAATATGGCACCGACACTAGAAAAAGCGAATGCTTGTATGAACCGCATTGCAGGGATGTCGCTCACTACCTTCGGCAGGGCAGCAGCGGTGTCAGGATATGCACTGAGCAAGACACTGTACAAATTGGAGTTTGATGGCATACCAAATGATGGATCACTGGAAAAAATCATTAGCAATGCTGCAGCACTGGTGGACCGGGGAATCTCACCAGCGGCATACAGAAATAATCCACATGCACGATTACCCGGGGTCAGCAACACAATTCTAAGTTTACCTGTCAAGTGCGGGGGATTTGGTATGTTACCGGCTATACAACATGTGCGGGCTCGCCATGCGCTACTAGGAATCAGAGGTATAGCGGGAGGTGGACGCACGATGCTGAAATTTAACCCCCCATGGTCGCACAACCTGAAAAATGCAGTCTGTCTACACCACCCAGCAGCGCAGCCCCTGGCGCTCCTGACGGCACGTAAGCACCCCACAACGGGGAGGCCGATCGTGTTGGGGAAAGTGGTAGACACGGGCTGTGCACTGATTGAGCGAGTGTGCTCCGCGCTCATGAACCTACCGGAACTTGTGATACTCGATGCCAATCTACTTCAAGCGGGGCCATGGGTTTCGCAAGCACCGTTGTGGGGCAACCCAACCTTGACTTTTAGACAGAGAAATGGTGTGAATGTATCTTTGGAAGGGGGCTTCTCGGATATTGTTGCACTAGGCTCAATTACCACAGTCGGAGACGCAGTGAGGGCTATTGATACGTTTGCACGGGTTAAGGAGAAATTGCAAGACGTGCCGGCCAATACCAGAGCCCCACCCCGGATACGGAGTGAATGCACACGCGCTTACAAGGAAGATGTGATTGATGCGGGAATTTTTGGAGGACTAGGGATAGATTTGATGCCGAGGCCCCTGAGGAATGGGATAGATGCATTTCGACGCATGCAAAACTTGATTAACCACCTGCCTGCGGGATGGACAGAAGCGGCACGAACAGGCATGGGACTAAACCAGGATCAAGCATACACGGAAATGATTGACCATATAGTGGGGTGCCTTGGATGGAAGATGAACAATCAACCAATTCCACTGGCGACCGTTTCGGTGAAGCAGGCCACGTACCTGCAGATGCGTGAAGCGTTTGGGAAACTAGCAGAAAAACATGCTGATTTTGTCCACGAGGCTAAGGGTGGTAACGTAGGTGATATAGTGATGGCGATAGAGGACAAGGAACGCATCTCGAGCACATATGAACGCTTGTGGAAGCTTAAATGGGAAGCAGAGCAGAAAGAAGCCTTCTGGAGGCTAGCAGTGGATGGATTCCCAGGCTTCTCGATGCACAGAGGGCAAGGTCATAAATGCCCATGTGGGGTGACGGATGCGCAGTCTGACCGCGCACACCATTTCAGCACGTGCACAATTGCTAGCACGCTACGGCTGCATATTCAGGAAGCGACAGACATAGGTGATGAGGATCACATAATTGAGTTGATAGTGGAGCGTAAGAATCTGTGGCTAGTAATACCGCCACACGAGGCTATCCAGCAACCCATCTGGGACGTTGTATGCCTGGCTGCGATCTCTGCCATGGAGTACGGTAGGAGGCTATTGTTTGCCTCCAGAGGGGAACAAGGCAAGGTAGAAGAAACAGCGATTAGCAGGATTAAAACGCAAGTTATAGCAGACTTTTGGGAGCGTTTGCAGACGTATGTGAGCCTGGGCATCAAGCCAAGGGGGTGGGACGAAATCCCACCAGGCCACCCTTGGATTGAAAGAAGGGAAGACGGGAGTATGTGGATCAATAAGCCGACTTTCATTACAGTTGAAGAGGAAGGAGATTGAGTTTAGAAGATGGTGGCGCTCCCATGGGAGCAAGGCCTATTAGCCCAAGGCGCAGAGTAGGCTGTCGGCGCTGCAGGTGGCGCGCCCCTGAGGTCTAGAGCAGGGCGTCCGTACTAGTACGTGCTCGCTGGCTCGTGAGCTGCGTCAGCAGGTCCCTCCTGTAACCAATGCAATCTGCTCAACACCAGACCGGCCGCCAGTGGCGAGTTGAAGAAGTATTGGCAAGACAAGATGGCCGCGGCCTACGCCTGGAGCCTGAAGCAGGGCATCACGTTGTCACGCGAAGACTGCCAGGCCGACTGGACAAAGTGAGTTTTTGTTCTTCTGTATTGGCATGGGAAGGACGCTAAAATGCGGAGGAATGTCAGTAGCATGAGCGATGAGGAATAGCGGGATGAGAGTGGACTTGACCGCGTTGACTTGTTGGAACTGACCATAGTTAATTCTTTATACATAATGTTGCTTCATCCTTCTGCTCTTTCATAACATATCCAGGAAGGCAACCGACTTAAACGCCAAGCGCACCACTTACGAGAAGACGACCGCAACCGCCCGCGCTGTCAAGGACAGTGAGTCTTACTATGTGACTCTAATTATATATATACTGTGTAAGCACCTTGCAATGAGTGCGTTGAGAGGCATGCGCGAGAGGCAGACTTTGCGTCAGTTTGACCTGGACCTTCTGCTCCATCCTCCTGCTTCCACCGCGTGCTTGCAGAGAACCAGCCCAAGAATGAGCGTGGCTGGTACAAGAACGCATGGCGCAGCCAGTGGGGCAAGATGTGGGACGGCTACAAGCGCGACCCTGTGCGCTTCACGGCTGGCGAGAAGCAGACGCTGACGGAAGAGGAGGTCAGTCTTTGCAAGGAGCTTGAGTCTTTGCTGCCAAGCCGGGCTTCCGTGAGCGTCAAGGACGCCAAGGTGTCCTACGGTGCCATCGACGCTGGGGGCCTTCTGGTGGGTTACTTTCTTACATGTCAGTGCGTGCTTCGCTTACGAGCGCATCCTTACTGCTGATACGACCATTGCGCTTACACAACTCATTGCTTCTTGCAGGGACCGCTGGCCAAGGCCTTGAGCGGCCTCTCTTCAAAGACCAAGCGCTCCTCTCTGGGGTCCACAGGCGCCGTCGACGTCGCCGCCGCGCCCCAGCCCAGCCCGCCCATGCCCCCGCCCATGACCCAGTCCAGCCCAGGCGCCATCGCCAAGCTGGCCGCGGCGGGTGCCGAGCGCATGAAGGTAAGACCACCGTGATCATGTTCTCTGCGTGCGTCGTCTAATATGGCTCGCTGCGTAATTCATTTGCTTCTGCACTGGAGATGGTCCCTTGCGGCATGGGTGCCAGGCACCACTGCGGACGGACCGTCCCTTCGTGCAAGTTCGCATTCACAGCATTGTGGCACGCTTGCTGTCATGCAGGCGCTGGGCGACAAGAAGCGGACGGATGCGAAGAAGCGCAAGGATGAGATGACGGGCGAGGCGCCAGCTAAGGTGAATGGGGGATCGAGCTTCCGTCGTCTGGTTCAGGGTGTGTGTGGCAGCACTGTTGGTGCCCTCGGGTGGGGTTCAGCTAGAATGCATTCTAAATGCATGTGGTTCTTGGTCTACGCCAGTGTACTCTTGCGTGTATTCTTTCACCAATTTATGATGGCGAATCTTTGTTGCGCCTACGCCCCCATCCCATGCAGAAGCACAAGAGCGATGAGGCGGCAGCCCCGGCTGCCAAGGCCAAGACCAATGCCAAGACTGCCGCTGAGGGCAAAGCTGCCAAGGTTCCGGCCGCGAAGGCTGGCAAGGCCGCCAGGGGCAAGTAGACTGCCAATGCTGGTGCTACATGGATTGTACAATGTTCGGACTAGGCTTATTCTGGACTTTGGACCCTGTGTAGACCACCTAGCGTTAGTATGTTTGGACCCTGTGTAGACAACCACTCCAGCATGAGCGAGTGGCATTTGAGGTCTGCTGTGCTGCATGCGCATGACAGTGCCTGAGACTGTGATGGGCGACAGAGCGCCTTGGACTGTGCTGCACTTACTTGCAGATCGTAGTTGCGTGGAAAGTGAGTGAGATGGTCGGTTCAGGTAATCCTGAAACATGTGTGTAGCCGCAGATGTGTCCGCCGCAGATGTGGGATAGAGGCATGTAACGTGGTCTGGAATGAAGAGTTTCATGTGTTTCTCCGTGGATTGTACGCTACCCCCGTGTTTCTGTTTTCGAATCGCGTCTCAAGACGCAGTGCGTCTCGTGCATCGCGTGTGTGTGAGACGCGGCGCGTCTAGGGTATCAGGGTAGCGTCTGGTGTGACGCATCGCGTTAGCTAAGACGCGCTTCCATGCAATTGTACCGCGTCACGACTCGCGTTCCATTGCGTCTCGCAGACGCAGTGAATCGCGCTATCTGCAATGGTGCCCCGCTTCACTGTTTCTGGCTGCGTCCCCATCGCGTCTCCCCCGCGTCTCCCCCGCGTTTCCCCCTTAACGCGCAGCGTCTCGGCGCGTCTGACACCACGTCTCACAGGTCAGACGCGGCCCAGACGCGCCCAGACGCGGTTTCCCGTTGTTATAGTGCCAGTGGCGTGCTTACGCCCCAAGAGCTGACTGGCTCTGACGTCAGTGCGTTTATGCACCCGTGCAACGCTGATTTGAGTCCTTCGTATCTTGTATTTGCCTGTCCGTGCGACTTGAGGTCCGGTCTCGAACGTGTGCTGAAGTAAGCGTCCCTTTTATCCGTTCGCTGATGACCCCGTACGGCAGAGTTGAGCTGGTTTAAGCGTATCCAGCAAGAAGCCAAGCCTTGTCTTGCTTCTTGCTCTCCCATACAGCCTGTGGGTTAGCCATTGAACAGATCAAGACCACGAACCTTTTACACAGTGCCTGTCCCAGAGCGCCCTGCGCTAACGGCATTGATATTTGGGGCCGTTCCTGTAACGCGCCCGCTTTCGTCTCAACGTCTCTCGTCTGGGTTTATGCGCGGCTTCTCCCGAGGACAGCTGCCGTCGCGTCACCACCCGCTCAGCAAGAAGCAAGACACCAGCCTGCGCCGTCTGGCGTCGCCTCCCTCGGCTTCGCCTACGCGTGCAGCGCCTTCAGGCCCCAGCCGCCTGCGCCTTCTTCGTCTTCCCAGCCTGCGCTGTCTGGCGTCGCCTCCCTCGGCTTCGTCTACGACGGCAGCTGTCCTCGGGAGAAGCCGCGCATAAACCCAGACGAGAGACGTTGAGACGAAAGCGGGCGCGTTACAGGAACGGCCCCAAATATCAATGCCGTTAGCGCAGGGCGCTCTGGGACAGGCACTGTGTAAAAGGTTCGTGGTCTTGATCTGTTCAATGGCTAACCCACAGGCTGTATGGGAGAGCAAGAAGCAAGACAAGGCTTGGCTTCTTGCTGGATACGCTTAAACCAGCTCAACTCTGCCGTACGGGGTCATCAGCGAACGGATAAAAGGGACGCTTACTTCAGCACACGTTCGAGACCGGACCTCAAGTCGCACGGACAGGCAAATACAAGATACGAAGGACTCAAATCAGCGTTGCACGGGTGCATAAACGCACTGACGTCACAGCCAGTCAGCTCTTGGGGCGTAAGCACGCCACTGGTGCAGCTGAAGAGGCATGCAAATGATTCATGTCGCCGTACCCGCGGCGTCACGCCTTGGGAAGGGATTCAGACAAAACTCGGAGCTATATGCAAACTGACACGCAAAACCCTGATGTCACGCCAGGAGAGGTGACCGGGCATGGCGTGGGACCGTGCCGGTAAAGTTGTGAAACCCGGGGTTTGGATCCAACGCGGGTGGCGAATTCTGTGTGGCGCGCGTGTTAGCGCGCGGGTTTGATGTGCATGACTTTTGATAGAAGCATTCTTTGAAGTGCTTGTGAGCGCCATTTGGAGCAGCGTTCGCAGAATGACGCGGCGAGGGCTGCCTGTAGCTGCACGGCGTCGAGTGCGCCCACCAGGCGATTGAGCCGAGGCGCGGTGTATCAGCCCCGAACGTTCAAGCAAAGCCACGTTTTGCTTGAACTATCCGGAACTTCATGCTGGTTAGTGATTTCAGAGCAAATCGTCCAATACAATACGCGTGCGTAACGCAAGGCCTACGAAGCCAGAGGCATTATGTAATTCCAGAGGAGGCAGGAAAGAGGTACTCTACACGACCCAAGCGAGTCTGCGCGCTCATAGGAGCAGTGAGCCACGCAGCACAGAGTTCAAGCAAAACGTCGCGCGGCGCCCCGCGTCCCCGCACTTTGCTCCTTCTTCGACATTCCTGGCGGTCTCACCGCGCGCAAGCCCAAGTAAGCATTCGGGTACTCTACCTGATACTACAAGGCCATTAGCCAGAGCCTCTCAGGCCTGCGCTAGCGTTCAAGGGTCAGCTCCAACCAGCCCGACGGGGTTGTGCAACTGCGAGCTGCTCTCAGCCTCACCGACGTCATTGCGCACCGGCGCCACTGTTTAAGTGTTGCAAGACAGTCATTTGTTCTGCTTCAGGCAGCGAGTGTTACAGGCGAAGTGCAGCACGTTACGAAATCAGCAGCGTGATTGGCCATCACGTCTCGTTTGTTTCGGAGCTACTGCACACTAACTTGTTTCCTACGCTGCACCGTTTTTGACTTTACGTGCAGTGGACCGATCGGACGAAGAACGCCAGTCGCCCCGCGACCGGCAGTCGCCCCGCGACCGTCCGCCCAGTCCACGCCCCGCCTCGCGGGGGAAGCAACCCCTTGCTTGGGACCCTCCCAGGCATCTGCAGCTTGAGCGAGGCCGCACGCTCGACGACGAGCTCCGAGCTCGCCGCCGCAGCCAGGACAGCCACAGCCCCAAGCGCCACTGCAGCCGCGACCACTCCAAGCGCTGCCGCAGCCGCAGCCCCCCGCGCGTCCAAGCACCTGCCAACCGCGCTCCGGCACCCGTGCGCCCGCAGTCTGACCGCGAGCGCTCCGCTGTGCTTGCCCTGCTCGTGTCCACCTCCGCTCCCACACCACCACCTCTCCAGTCCATCTGGGGCCGTGACCGTGCCGAGCTCACGGGGACCGAGCCAAACTTCAAGGTCATCAAGCCCGAGGCGGGGGCCCAGACTGTCACGTACTCCTTCCAGGTCGGCAACGGCGACCAGGTCGAGCTCGTGCAGGGCTGTCTGATCCACGGTTACGACGCCAACCACCACACGTCTGCGTGTTCCGTGCTCCGCCGCGCGCGCGCAGCCTGCCTCGAGTACGCCAGCTCGCGGCCGCCCAAGCCGGCCAAGCCCACCAAGCTCTAGCCAACTACAGCGCGCAGCCCTCGTCCAGCGGCTCCTCGAGCCCACATCAGTGACACCTGCGCGCCAAGGCTACGTGCGACCCCCGGTCGCACACCCGTGTTCAAGCGACGCCTCCCAGGCTAGCTTCGTGTTCAAGGGACGCCTCCCAGGCTAGCTTCTGAGATTCCCTGCTGTCGACCACGTCAGTACAACCGCAGGCGCCTCCCAGGCGCGCTCAAGACTGTCGAACAGGGAGCTGCTGAACCTATTTCGGCTCCATCCTCCGGTGCATCCCGAGCCCCGGCCTGACGACCAGCAGCCACCCGCTCCGGGTGCAACCAAATCAGGCGCGAGGTTCGCAGGCGGCCTACAACCCTCGCCGGCCAAGCAGCCGGCATCGGCGAAGCCCCGCAGCGTCTCCCAGCCGCGTCAGTCACCAGCCAAGGCGACAACGACTTCGGGCTCCCAGCCCTTAGGCAACACCGGTGCAGGGCCCTCGGCTCCGCGCCGGCGCACCAGTACTAGCAACAGCAGCGACACCGAGCAGTCGGGCAACCGCACCGGCAGTCGTCACACGAGGTCTACCGGTCAAGCCGCTCCGCCTCCTCCTGCCGCGCAGCTCCCCGCTGCAACCCCCAACCCGCTCCCAGCGGGCGCTCCACCAGCTGCACCTCCGCCAGCGCCCCCGGCGCTGCCAGCTGTGCCTCCAGCACCCCCGGTGCTTCCGCCAGTGATCGCCGCCGCCAACTACTGCGATTCCGACGACGACAGCAGGAGCACCATGTTCAAGCCCATGGAGCGTTTCAGCCACCTCGAGGTGGCGCCGCTGGAGAAGCACCTGCGCGACCAGCTCAACCTCACGCGCAAGTTCCACAACAACTGCGCGTTTGAGGATGTGCCGGCCTCCGAGGCCGTGCACATCATCAACGGCCTGCCGGAGGCCAACACACCGTACCACTTCTGGCATGCTGGCGTGGGTCCCACCCTCCAGGTGAACGCCGACCAGCACCTCCAGCAGCAGCACCAGGCGCAGCTGGCGGCCGCGGCGGTGGCCAACCCACCCGCGCAGGCTGCCGCTGCGCCCGTCCTGAAGGGCCAGCACGTCATCGCCTACTACATCCAGCTGCTGAACGAGCACTTCAAGCTGGACCGCGCGACCTACTACGAGGAGATGTACGCGGCCCTGCGCCTGTCCGACAACCAGGTGCCCTCTGTGCTGCTCGCCAACATGCGGCAGTGCAAGCCTCACCTCCACGCCATGCCGGACGAGGAGTTCGCCAAGGACTTCGTGCGCAAGCTCACCCCCAAGATCGCCGGCAGCGTCCGCGCCCGCTGGGACGCCACGCCCGTCGGCGACTGGTACCTGCAGCTCGACCGCATCGCCAAGGACGCTGACGTCGTCTATGACCACGGGCGGCACAACGCCGTCACGGACGGGCGGCGACACCCCGGCGGCAACCCGGTGCTGCACGACTCCCCGTCCAGCGCCAGCAGCGCCGCGGCTCCCGCGGCGCGCGCCCCCAAGCCCAGCGCCAGCGGCCCCGCCGCTGCGCCCAAGGCCGCAGCTGGCTACTTCTGCCAGCACCACGGGGCCAACCGTTCGCACAACACGGAGAACTGCAACGTGCTGCACGGCAAGCGCAGCTCCGTGCTGGCCACTGCCGGCGGCCCCGCAGCGCCCGACACGCTGCTCGCCGGCCTCTTCAGCAAGTTCGTCGAGCAGATGGGCTTCCAGGGCTACGCCGCGGCCGCCACCAGCTCAGCCGCTCCCAGCGGCTCGGCTGGCGCCGCGACCAAGTACCAGGCCGAGGCGGACAAGCGCAATGCCCGCGGCGGCGGCAGCCGCGGGGCAGGTGGGAGCGCCGGGGTGGGTGGCAGCCGCGGGGCGGGTAGCAGCGGCGACGCCTCCCGCACGGGTCAGGAGCGTGAGCGCTGCGACTACTGCCGCCTGCTGCACTGAAATCCCACCAGGCCACCCTTGGATTGAAAGAAGGGAAGACGGGAGTATGTGGATCAATAAGCCGACTTTCATTACAGTTGAAGAGGAAGGAGATTGAGTTTAGAAGATGGTGGCGCTCCCATGGGAGCAAGGCCTATTAGCCCAAGGCGCAGAGTAGGCTGTCGGCGCTGCAGGTGGCGCGCCCCTGAGGTCTAGAGCAGGGCGTCCGTACTAGTACGTGCTCGCTGGCTCGTGAGCTGCGTCAGCAGGTCCCTCCTGTAACCAATGCAATCTGCACTGGGGCGTGTGCTTCGTCAAGTACCCGCACCGCGCGCCACCCGGCTACCAGCCGCGCTCCGAGGCGCTGCTGGACCTGTTCAACTACAACCTGTCGCGGCAGCCCCTGCCCGACAACAGGGCCAACAACAACAACCAGCTGGCGGCCGGCAACGTGAAGAACGCCGCCGCCGCCGTGACCGGCTACGACGACGACGAAGACCGCCTGTACGGTGCCTGCGCCACCGCCCTGCTCAGCGCCAGCGTCGCCGCCAGCAGCAGCGCCTCCGCCAGCAGCCCCGCTGCTGCGGCACCCTCGGCCGCCAACAGCGGACGACCCTGGTTCCTCTTCGACCGGCCGCGCGGCCTCGCCGCTGCGGCCGAGCCCGAGCGCCTGCCCGACAGCTCACTACCCAGCAGCGGCAGCACAAGCAGCTCGGGAGAGGCAGGCGTGTGCCCCAGCACACCCATGCTGCCTGTCCTGCGTCACGTCCTCAGCCGCAGCCACCTGCACTCAGCCTGCGTCACCGGCCTGACCAGTGCCGCTCACGACGCGGGTGCGGCTCAAGACTGCGGGCGCAGCGGCTCTCAGCCACAGCCCCTGACCTCGCTGGCCACCCTCAAGCAGCAGCCGGCTCCGGTCGGGTTCCAGCCGGCGCCTTCCAGCGCCGCGCCGGTACGCGCCTCCCCCAGCGCCCCGCTCGCGCCGTCCCCGGCCGCGCGGGAGGTGGGTCACCTGCTGCAGGCCCAGATCGGCAACCTCAAGGCGCAGGTCATCACCATGTGCGACCAGCTGGCTTCGCAAGCCGGTGCCCAGCTCGCGCGCCTGTCAGTCGCGCTCCCGGTCCAGCCAGCCGTCGCGTGCGCCGCCTCCGTGGCGGACCAGCCCATGTACTTCCACTGGGACTCAGCCAACATCTACGCCGTCGCCAACGCGCCCCCGCCGTGCGACGAGTCCCCCCGGGACGGTTCCTACAAGCTCCCTCGGCACTGGCGCACCATCTCCTGCGTGCCCACCGCCGTCTACGAGAACGTCCTGGAGGAGAGCCCGCAGCTCCGGGATTACTTCAACTCCGAGCCGCAGATGTTCTACTGCAACAAAGGGGATTTCGCCATCGGCTCCGTCTTCGTGCAGCCGCGTGTGCTGCGCGACCACAGTGCCAGCGTCAACCTCGTCACGGAGTCCTTCGTGCGCGAGCACAACCTGCCCACGCAGCCCACCACTGCTCGCCTAGCCACCGCAACAGGCAGCGCCACCCGGCAGTACCTGGAGCTCCAGCACGACGAGCTGAACCTGTACGTCAAGCCCGGCGCCATCTTCGAGGTCTGCCTGCCCATGACCACGACACTGGTTGTGGCGGACACGCCCCTGTTCGACGTGCTGCTAGGCAACGCGCAGATGAAGCCGCTAGCTGAATACGTCACTGTGCTTCCGCGGCCCCGCCTTCACTACTTCCCTAACCTGCTGGAGTATCCAGACACCATCGTCACCCTGCCCATGTACAGCGCCAGCGGCGTCCGCGCCGCCCTGGCCTCCGTGGAGCAGTACGCAGCCTGCTGCACCAGCCTCTGCGACCCGGTCGCAAAGCTGGGGGGGGATGCAACTCGCAGGCCACGCACACCTGCGCCGAGCCCTCCAACACCAAGCCCGAGGCCTCCCAGGCCGTCGGCATCAACAGCGAGCCCGCCAGCAGCGACCAGCCCCGCGCCTCCGTCACCTGCACGGCCTCCCAGGCCGCCAAGGACGGCACCGTGGCTGCGCCGCCCGGCTGGGCCACCAAGACTTCACAGGCCCTCGGCCTGGCTGCTGTCAAGGGACTCACCTACCTGTCGCGCTCAATGGAACCCGACGTGTTCATCTACGCGCCGGTCTACCCGCCCAAGCAGGTGGGCAAGCGCCGCAAGCGCCGCGTCGCACGCGGTGAGCAGCAGGTCGGGGCGCACCGCAGCTGGTTCGGAGTCGCCTCCTTCCTCCTCTTCCTCCTCTCCCTCGTCTTCATGACTGCCAGTGTTGGCGCTGTGGGCGGCACCTTCAGCGGCCTGCAGGCCCTGCATCACGTGGAGGCCATGCAGGCGGCGCTGCTCACCGTGCCTCCGCACCTCCGCGCCCGCTGGGACGCCGCGCACCGGCCGCCGACCGAGATCCGACCCCCTAGCACCGCCGGCCCCCCGGGCCTGTCGCACGTGCTGGCCAGCGTCGAGACCTTCACCTTCGATGGCAAGATGGCGGCGGCAGCATGTGAGCACTACGAGAAGGACAAGGACGGAGGCTGGGTATGGGGCAACGCGGTCGGCATGACGACCGAGCACGCCACGCTTCTGCGCGCTACGGTGCGCTCCCGCAAGTCCTCCGCCTTCGCCTACAGCATGGAGGAGCTTCCCGGCTACCGCGGCGAGCTAGGCGCCTTCCGCCTGGAGCTGACCACTGACAAGCCCGTCATCCAGTCCCCGCGCCGCTACAGCCCCAAGGAAGTTGAGGTCATCAAGCAGAAGAGTGACGAGCTTCTCAAGCCCGGCATCTGCGTTGAGTGGACCGGCGCCACCACCGTAGCCGTCAACCCCGTCATCGCCGCCAAGCGCGACGAAGCCACCGGGCTCTGGACAGGAGCCCGCATGGCGCAAGACTACCGTCCTGTCAACAAGGTCACCAAGCCCGATGAGTACGGGCTACACTGGCCTGAGGAGATCTTCCAGAGCGTCGAAAAGGCGCGCTTCTTCAGTAAGCTGGACATGCGGCAGGGCTTCTTGCAGATCCCCATCCACCCCAATGACTGCGGAAAGACCGCGTTCTGGTGCGGCAACCGGCTCCTCGCCTACACCCGCATGCCCTACGGCCTCAAGAACGCCTCCGCCGCCTTCCAACGCCGCATGGACCACGAACTGCGGCGCGCCGGCCTGGACAATGTAGCTGTGGCCTTCATCGACGACGTGCTCATCGCCACCAAGACCGCTGAGGAGCACATCGAGGCCGTGGCCAAGGTTCTGGACGCGCTCTCAGCGTGCGGGCTCTGAGCCCACCCAGACAAGTCCATCTTCGGCGCCGACGTGATCGAATACCTGGGCCACAACCTGTCCACGTTCGGCATCTCCCCGCACCAAGCCAAGGTCGCCGCCATCCTTGCCCTGGCGCCGCCCAAGAACGTATCGGAGCTGCGCACGCAGCTGGGCTTCATCAACTACTACCGGTGCTACATCCCCGGCATGAGTGAGATCGCCGCGCCGCTCCACGAGCTGCTCAAGGCCGGCGCCCCCTGGCGCTGGGGACTTGCGCAAGAAGAGGCGCACTGGGCCCTGAAGGAGCACTTCATGAAGCCCAACGTCGTGCTCAAGCGTGTCGACTACTCCCGCCAGCTGATCCTGCACACCGACTTCAGCAACAAGGGCATCGCCGCCGTGCTGGGGCAACGTGATGACGAAGGGCGTGAGTACATGTGCGCGTGCATCTCCCGTTCGCTCAACAAGCACGAGGCGAACTACAGCTCCTACAAGGGCGAGATGCTCGCCGTGGTCTGGGCGGTCAAGATGCTGCGTCACCACCTGGTCGGGTCCGACACGCCGTTCAAGCTTGTCACCGATCACCAGCCGCTGCTGTACCTCATGAGCTCCGAGGGCCTCACAGGCCAGTACGCGCGCTTCGCACTCGTCCTGCAAGAGTACAACTTCGAGGTAGAGCACCGGCCCGGCGTCAAGCACCAAAATGCGGACGGGCTCTCGCGGAACCCGCGGCCCAGCACCGTGGACGGCACCGGCGCCCGCCTTGACGAAGATGATGATGACGAGGCGGCCACGCTGCCTGCGGTGTCAACCAGCGAGGAGCCCCCAACCGCGGCGGCAGCGGCAGCCAGCCTGTCAGCCTGCGAGCTCGTCCGCGTAGCCCTCGCCACCGCCGTGCCCGTCGCCCCCTTCTCCTCCGACTTCATGCCCAGCTCCGAGGAGGCCATCTCAGGATGGAACGGCTGGGGTTACGAGACCAACGCTCCGCCACCTGACACGCCCGACCGTCAGGGCAAAGCTGCGCGTGCACTGCTGCGCGGCGCAGCGATTGAGTGGCGGGCGGCCTGCAAGCTGCGACGGCAAGGCGGCGACGCACCCACGGTGCTACCTTCACCTTCGCCCGCCGCACTCAACGCCTCGGTATGGTTCGACAACGCGCTGCGCCAAGGTGTGACGCTTTGGGAGCCAACCGGCGGCCTCGGTGGTGCCCTCGACGCAGTCCTACTCAACGGCATCCCCGTCCGGCGCTACCACTACTCAGATACGGTGCCTGAGGCACGCGCGGCGCTGCACCACCGCCTCTCAGGCGTCACCGACCTCCGCCCGGAGCTCTTCCCGTGCACGGCTTGGGAGCACACACTCCTTACGCTGCCGCAGGACATCTCACAGCCTGCGGATTCGGATCTCCGCCGGCTGGGGCAGGGTGGCGAGCCAATTCTCATTGCCGCGCAGTGGGAGTCAGGTGACCTCGTCACTCAAGCGTCTGTGCTCAGCCTGGCGGCTCGCGCCCGTCAGCTGCTGGGTGAGCAGCGCGTCATGCTGATCTGCAACGTCACCTTCAGCGCCATCAACACCCCGCCGCCGGAGCAGCGCGCCTCTGACGCCGCGGCGCGCGAGGCCTGGGGCAGCCCACTCGTGTCTGACGCGGCACGGTTCGGCTCCGGCTTCCACCAACTCTACCGCACCTGGACAACGCTAGCTGACCCCGCGGACCTGCACGACGTGGCTGAGGCCGCCACGCGCCCTGCGGCCTGCGATGCGCAGCAGCACCTGGGCGAGGGGCGCACCGTGCCCATCACCGCCAACCAGCTGCGTCCACCTTTCTACCCCTGCGACATCGAGGGCAGGCCCGTCAAGGCGCTGATGGCCTCGACGGTGCGCGCCGACGTCAGCTCCGAGGCTGTCTGCGGCGCCTGTCCCATCTTCGACACCAGCACTGGGCGCTACACCCCACCAACGGCCAATGAGTGTGAGCGACTGCTGGGCTTCGACGGGCCGGTCACATCGGCAGCAGGGCGCACGGAGCAGCAGCGCAAGGCTCTGCTCGCGTCAGCCTGCAACGTCACCCACCTCGCCAGCATCATCGCCATCAGCCGCGTGCTTGCGGACAGCGTCAACGCGGGCAACCCCTCCAGTGCTGCTGTTCTCATCACGTCATCCCCATATCGTCGCGGCCTCGCCGCACCACTTACCCAAACTCCACTGTCAGCCAACGACACCATCGTCGCAGCGCTCACCTCCGCCGCTCTGGAGCCGGAGTCGGCCGCCGAGGCTCCCTCGCCCGCAGATGCCTGGGCGGACGACGCGCTGCTGGACTACCTGCGCACCGGCAGCGTCAACGCCGGCCTCCCGCAGGCCGAGCAGCGGCGGCTCCGCAAGCGCGCCGCCCGGTACCGCTGGCAAGGAGATCAGCTGTACCTCACGGGCCTGGACGGGCGCCTGCGCCAGGTGCCGCGTCCCGCCGAGCGCGGCGAGCTGGTGCGTCGCACGCACGAGCAGTCAGGACACTTTGGCGTGCGCAGGACCTGCGCGCTCCTGCTGCACACGTACTGGTGGCGCGGCATCACCGACGATGTGCGCAGTGCGGTCAAGCACTGTGAGGCCTGCGACCGCGTCAAGGCTACCTACGGCGGCCGCCAACCTGAACTGCACCCACTACCCATTGGAGGCCTGTTCTACCGCTGGGGCGTCGACCTCTGCGGTCCCTTCAACAAGACCCAGCATGGCAACCGCTACGTGATGGTCTGCGTCGAGCACATCAGCAAGTTCGTCCTGCTGGTGCCCATCCCGTCCAAGCACGCCCACGTCACCGCCCTCGCCTTCAAGCAGCATGTGCTGGGCGTCTACGGCTCCTGTGCCGAGGTTTGTACGGACCAAGGCGGTGAATGGAAGGGCGAGTTCGCCACCGTCCTGCTGGACGCCCTCATCGATCATCGCCAGACCTCCGCCGACCATCCCCAAGCAAACGGTCTCACCGAACGAGCTGTGCAGACCTGCAAGAGGGCGCTGACCAAGGTGGCCTTCGGCGCCGCCGCCGTCACCAACTGGGACCAGCACCTCCCCTCCATCCAGCTGGGCTACAACTGCTCCGTGCAGTACTCCACCAAGCTCAGCCCCTACAGCCTCGTCTTCGCCAACGACCCCGTCGTTCCTCCTGCTGTGAAGCCCCGCTTCGAGCAGGAGCTGGACCTTGTGTGTGTGGTTACAGAGTGGTGCGCACGTTCTTGCGTGCCTTCCTGCTGCGTGTAAACCGGAGGCCCGGGCCGGGGTGACCCTTATAACGCCAGTGCATGATTGTCCTATTTATTGTTCTCCCCTTGCAAGGGGGACTTCCCTACTTCTATGCTCCCAGATGGAGCTGAGTAATGCAGCTAACTTGACAGGCTCAGATTTCAGCATCACTTCGCGCATGTTTAGGCTAAAGTCTAGGCCACTGCACGCTCGTAACTCGGTGTAGGCAGCACATTGCATCAGGACGTGGTGCTCATCCTCCACCTCATTGGCCGTACACAGTGGGCACGTCCTCTCCTCCCTAGGCCTCTCCCAGGCACGGTTCGCGGTGATTGGCCAGCAACATAAACGGAATCTCATCAAAAGCTTATGCTGTGCAACCGGTATGAATGCTCTACTGTGTTCGTGCAGGCATACACGCGACGGCATGAGGCCCGTCCTGAAGAACCCGAAGGTGACGCCCAAGGTGGAGGATGCCCGCCCGAACACCAACTGCAAGCGCGTCCTGGTTCTGGTGGACGCCGTCGCCGGTGACGCGGGCTTCATGTCAGCACCGGCGACAACGCTGCCGGCCAAACTGATGATGACCGCACTGCACGGCGTGTACGCCAGCAACCAGAACCGTAAGTGCAGCACTCAGCTCTATAAAAGCTGGGGACCAGACCTTGTGTGCACAAGACGGGGCCCGATCTGCGACAGGGGCGATGAACTCAAGCCGGGATTGCCTGCACACACGCACCTGTCACACACCGCTGGACCACTCCTCCCTCCACCCAACACCGCAGCCAAAGACTTTGTGGCGGCCTCACTCGACCTCCTGAGCAGCAACTTCTCGCTGATGCTCGACGCCAACATCACTGACGCCAGCGACATGTCCGCCCGCGCGGAATGGAAGGCGCTGGACCCGCAGGACCGCAAGAAGCTCGTCTCGATGGACTTCCACAACCACACTGCCGCCGATGCCCTGATGAACCAGCCGGTCCTCCTCCTCAGCACCGGCTCCGCGGCCATCCGCATCCGTCCGGTCACGATGCAGACGATCGTCAACGGCCTGGAAGGGCCACCCCCGGGCACGTACGGCCTAGCGCTGTCAGCGCCCGCAAACGACTCCGCCCGCGTCAGCATGGGGTTCTTCTCACGCAGCACCGCGCAGGACTTCCTTGCCACCCTGGCCCGCGCCTGCCACCAAGGCGCGGTCAAGGCCCGCATGCTTGCCCGCCAGCACTGCAAGGACAACAACCTGGACATGCCCGCCAACAGCTTTGTGGCCAAGATCTACGATGCGGACTACAACACCTTCGACGTCGCCGAGAACACCCCTATCCCTACCTACGCGGCCTACGCTGTGCGCAGCGACGGCTCGGGCACCGACTGGCTGTGCAACATGCCACTCGCCGGCAATGGCGACTACGACGGCCGCAAGCACTGCGGCATCGGGCTGGCCTTCACCGACCAGGCGAGCCTGGGACTGGCGACGTTCTCCGCCACTGCGTCGCTCAAGATACCCTACATCGACCTGGGCGGCCGCTCTTTCATGTTGCCCCGGGGCAACATCGCCTGCCCCACCGGCTACACCTTCAAGGACGCGGGGCTGCCTGTCATGCTCGGCGCGTGCCTGCTGGGCGCGAACCCGATGCCCACCGCCAACGACTTCCTGGGCTCAAAGAACGATGCTGCCATCTACAAGCAGCTCCGCCAGGGCGCGTACCAGCTGCTCAACATGACACGCACTGACCCCTACAACCCGCAGACCGCCCTGAACGCCACCATCGCCGACAACACGCCCGTGACTGCCGCCCCTTTCAACGCCGAGGCGCTGTTCGGCAACATGGACGACGACGACGAGGCGGCAGCTGCAGCCACGCTGGACGCCAATGCCGCCGCGGCGGTGCAGGCGCTGGCGGAGGAGCAGGCAGAGGCAGATGAGCAGGCGCAGACGCAGGCGCAGGCGCAGGCGCAGGCGCAGGCGCAGGCGCAGGCGCAGGCGCAGGCGCAGGCGCAGGCGCAGGCGCAGGCGCAGGCGCAGGCGCAGGCGCAGGCGCAGGCGCAGGCGCAGGCGCAGGCGCAGGCGCAGGCGCAGGCGCAGGCGCAGGCGCAGACGCAGGCGCAGGCGCAGGCGCAGGCGCAGGCGCAGGCGCAGGCGCAGGCGCAGGCGCAGGCGCAGGCGCAGGCGCAGGCGCAGGCGCAGGCGCAGGCGCAGGCGCAGGTGCAAGCGCAGGCGCTGGCGCAGGCGCAGGCGCAGGCGCAAGCACAGGCGCTGGCGCAGGCGCCGCCCGCGGCCGTGCCGCTGCCCGCAGCCGGTCTGGCGGCACCGGCCGCAGGCAGCAACGGGGCTGAGCCGGCCGGAGCCGCTGCGGCCACCACTGCCACGAGTGCGACACCCACCCGCGACGCGGACATGGAGGTGAGATGGTGCCCACTCGGGCCGACAGCTTTCCTACCTCTAGCCTACCATTCGTTCTACACAAACTCCTCTCTCCACGCCCACAGGACAACGCGCTGGGCCGACGCCACCGTGACGAGGCCCTGGCCGCGGGCGGCGGCAACCCCCCTCAGCGCCGCCGGGGTACCTAAACAGGTACGCGTGGGGTCAGCTACCTTTTTAAACTGCACGCACTCCCGGTCAAGTGCCGTGAATGTACCGCCCCCCGACGCGCCACCCGCATGCTTGCCCATAACCGCAGACCCATGGCGCCAAAACCCCACTGAGCCGGAGCACCGGGCTAACAAACCAGAAGACGGACCGGGGGAGGCGAACGGCGACAATGGCAATCCCAGCAGGGACGGATCAAAACATGTCAAGTTTGATAGATACTGGATGAGAAGGGACAGGGTGCTCTCTGAGTCTGGGCTAGCTGTGCGGGTTTCCTCCGCAGTAAACCTGCTGTGGCGGTCAGCCACGGTATTGATATTTGTGGAAGGCCACATGCTTCTAGCTAGCGGCCTCCAGAGCTTTCGTATGCATAGATGCTTGAGCCTTGGCTGTGTGGAGATGAAATGCGCTGGCCCACTAGTGATGGACTTTCTAGCGACGGAAATACCGCGTGTGTACGCAGCTGAGTGGCGGCGGGTGCGGCAAGCTATTGGCCCGGTGCTGCAAGTGGCAGGCAGTGGCATAAGGTCGGCCATGCAACAGGTTAGTGGCAACATCTGTCTGCCAAGGAGGCACCAGGAAAGCCGGGCCGAGAGAAGAGAGCAATGGAGCAGCCCAACAGCGATCACACTGATACAGAATGCGGCGTCACTCAGCACCAGGTCACTGGCGGAGATAATGCTTGCCACCGGTGAAAGCTTCCTGGGGCCCTACCCGACCGTGCTCTGTAATGAAAACTGGGAGCAACCTCTACTGTGTGCCCACGTTCGAGTGGCTGCACTGACGCACTGGGTCGGGCACGGGCTTGGGTGCATCGCCTACCTCGTGTGCACAACCACAGCGGGCCTTGCCCACTACGCGGGCGTCACCGCGGTCAAGGCACTCCACACGAGCACCAACCTCGCCTTACAAACAGCAGCTATCGCCGCCACTTCAATCCTCCTGCTTCTCCTGGCCCGGCACCTCAACAACACCAGCCTTACCAGCACGCCCTCCGAAACAGCCGAGGTGCTCGCCCACGAAACAGCTCTGCTATCCGTCCTCATCGCCCCGCTGTGCATGAGCTTCGCCCTTGCCCCACTCTGCCTCACCGCGATACTATATGGCGCAACAGCTGTACCCCTAGGGCTGGCTACAATCATCCTCACAACCGATGCAGCATTCCTGGCCCTAGCCGCGACCATTCAGGGGGCCTACCTCACACACTACCTATGGCGACACACGAAACGCCTCGCCCACGCAGCATGGTACAGACACAACAGACTCCTCCTAGTCGCGATGGCCCTCGCCGCCACTATGCATACTGGGTACAGCCTAATACCCACACTGTGCGCACCCGGAGAAAACAAGCCCAATGCCATGGATGCCACCCCTGTCGGCGGGCGCCCTCTCGATGGGACACCTGGCACACCTCTACACCCTGCTCCCCTGCACTCCCGCCACACTTCCAGTTATCACACTGCGTGGCGCATGGGGCACGCAAGCCAATACAAACAACCCAACACGCCACAACCGCCAGGCACCGCAACCGCCTGCCATGCTACACTACCCACCCTCCCTCTCAAGCACCACCTTCAGACAGACCCAACTGTCGGGATTCTGCGGCATCCACGCGATCAACAACATGCTAGGCTGTGCCTGGCTTGATCCACACGACGTGCTAAGGCACGCTAATGCAGTGGCGCACACCCTCAGACAAACGAACCACCCCGACCGGGATGGCTGGGCAAACGCCTTCACACAAGCCGGCAAGTTCGATGTGACAGTCATCAACCACTACCTGTACCACAATGCCACTATCAGCAACAACAGCGCGCACCCTAACAAAAGGCTGTCACTGCAATGCGCCATCATGCACTATGGCATAGCAGGTGAAAGCCCACATACAAAACAAGCAATTCTTAACGCACTGCCCCGAACATCCCGTAACCTGGGCTTCACCGTACACATGAACAGCCGGCCCCACGTGTATGCGGTCCGCATGGAAGCAGGGCAATGGAGGATAATTGACTCGGAAGACACACCACTACACAACACCACCCTCCACGACGACGGGTGGCACGCCATGGAAGGACATATCTACTACCTGGGCACAGTCTCAACGCAGGACACGGAAGCCCTGCGCAACACACTTGGCCCATGCTATCACATTGCACCACGGCAACCCACCCAGGCGGAACGAGAGGCCGCGCGCGTCCCGATCGAAATCGACATCACCCAGCCGGGCAGCCCCTCCCCCCAAGCAAACGGACCCGGCGCCAACCCGGGCCCGGCTCCGACCCTAAACCCACCCCGCGCCGTGGCACCAACCCGGGTGGCCCGCGCTGCCCCCACTACAACAACCCGTGCCACAGCGAAACCCTGGGTGGGGCGCCTGAACACCATTACAGACCTTTTCAAACGACAAACACACAACACGCACCCCCGCGCCGGCGACGGCCCAAGCCATGGCGCCGGCACCTGGGGCACTAGCGGCCCGTACGCTGCACATCACCACCCACAATGTAAGGGGGCTACTCTCGCAAACACTCCCAGCCATCACCCCTGGCAACCTAAGCTTTACGCTGTGCAACCTCGCGGCCTGGGGCGCTGACGTGGTTATTCTGACCGAAACAAAACTGGGCCACAAACACGACCCGCTGAAAAAGGCGTTCCTCAACGAAGGCTACCGCCTATACTGTAGCACAGTGCCACGCAACACAACAGCAAGAGGCAGTGCAGGTGTCGCAATTGCCGTATCAACAAGGTACAGCAACATGAACGGTGTCACCCACCACACACCCCCAGCCGCCCTGCAAGGCTATGTCTCACACATTCAGATACGCACCCAGGGGAGCATTCCCCTAACAGTCCTGGGTGTCTACGCACCCGAAGACACGCTCACCCGCAAAGCCATCTACCACTACTGCCAAACTACCCTAGCACACACCACAGCATGCGAACAACACCTGATATTGGCAGGGGACTTCAACGCAGTGGCCCACGCTGCCGACCGCACGGGACCGCTGGACTCAGCCGACCGCATGCACCAGCAGTTCCTGCTACAATCAGGCCTCCTACCCGCCCGAGGCAGCAGGCCCGCAGGGAACGAATGGTCATACGAGCAAGTACAGCACGGCGTGTCCACACACCGCAGCCGCATCGATGATATCCTCCTATGTGAGGCGGCACGCACCGCGTGCCCCAACGCGCTGGAGTACACTAACGCGGTAGCTGGGAACTTCGACCACAGACCGGTGCATGCGAAGATGCCAGCCGATAAGCTACAGCTGTGGGAGTGCCCCCAACCGGTGGCCCCGCCGTCTGACCCAGACAACTCTCCGCGCTGGTCACGAATCACGCTGCCTGTCACACAAAAGCAACTCGCAGCTGCCGCCGCCCGCCTGGAGGACACCATGGTGGAAACCACAGCGGACCTGCACACAGCAACCAAAGCAGCAGTACAGGTTATCGACAATGCCCTGGCAAAACACGCAAAGGACCCGGTAGGATACCCGGCCAACACCATGCACTGGGACCTGGCACACAACCGGACTCTGCAACGAGTCAATGTCACCCAATTGGCAGACAGGACTAATGGCGGCGCTAGAGGCTGGCCTGACATGCCTCCTCGAGGAATGCTCGCAGAAGAACCGCCCCACACAGGGAAACACCACTTCTCGCGCTCTGCGGCGCGCCACCTAAAGGCCCCTCTGGGACAAGGAGGTTCAGCTTAAACAGGCGCTCACCAACCTGACAGCCGATTGCGCGGCGCTGGACGAGGCTGGGGAACGTGAAGCCGAGGCCCTCCGAGGCCAGATTAAGGACTGCCAAACGCAGCATCGCCAGCTGGCAGCGGACCGAGCCAAAGCCCAGCGTTGAAGCAGCAACCGCCTCCCTACAGCATACTTTGGCCACCAGACCTGCGCAGGGGCACAAGCGCATATTTCAGAAAGAAGCCGGAGAACGCGGGCTGCCGGCTGTTCGCGACCCAGAGACAGGAGAGGTGGTGACCGACTCGACCAGCATCCTAACTGCCCTAGAAGGCCACTTCCGAAAACTGTCAGCCCCACCACGGGGTCAACGCACAGGAGAGTACCGGCTGCGGCCGGGCACGACACGGGGCTACCCCTTTGAAAACGCCAACGCCACGGACGCCTTTCAACTGGCACGCAACCGACACCCCGACTCCCACTCCATGCTACCCAGCATGGCGGACCCTGCCAACTTCGACCACTGCGTCTCCCACCTGTCTCGCAACAAGGCGACGGGGCCGGACGGCATTCCAAACGAACTGCTCCGTATCCTGCCACACGGCATGAAGCGTAACCTGCACAGCATAATCAAAATCATGTACGCCAAGTCAGAAATCCCGGAGGCATGGGCCGCATCCGACACGGTCCTGCTCCCGAAACCCGGCGACGCACTCGATATCAAGAACAAACGCCCCATCGCACTTGCCAACACATGCTACAAGCTTTACACGTCCATGCTCACCATGGGCATCGGGGAGCTCGCAGGACCGCTGCAGCTGTTCAGCGAGGCGCAGGAAGGATTCCGCGCCTACTGCAACACTGAACGCCAGATCTTGAACCTCGTACACGAGCTCGAGGACGCTGCCCTGTACGGAAAAGACGTGTACGCAGTGTACGTGGATTACAGCTCAGCCTTCAACACGATCGACCAGGACAGACTCCTGCAAATCATGTTCGATCTGGGGCTGCCGGATGACCTGATCCGCGCAGTACGGAATCTGTACGCCCGTGCGGCCACGCGCATCCGTACCGAGCACGGCTGCACACCCGCCATCCCTATCGAACGCGGCACAGTACAGGGAGACACACTCTCACCGGTCCTGTTCATTCTGTTCATGGAGCCGCTTGTGCGCTGGCTCCACGCGGGTGGCCGCGGCTACCAGTACGGATGCCTCACCCCGGAGGAAAACCTCGGCACCACTGCAGTGCTGCCGCCTACGCCGACGACCTTGCAGCACTGACCAACTCTGTGGAAGACCTGCAAGTCCAATGTGACAAAATATCAGCGTACGCAGAATGGTCAAGCCTACGTGTAAACCACACCAAATGCGCCACCACGGCTATCTGGCACAACAAATCCCGGTCCTGCCCCACACTCGACGGACCCCACTGGCAGAGCCACCCTCGCGGCCATGCACCGAGACATGACGAACAAGCTAAGGATCGGCAGCACCCCGGTCCCCTACTACCCTCCTACCAAACCATACAAGTACCTAGGCGTCCAACTCACCTTCGCGCTGGAATGGAAGGCACAGGTAGCCCGGGTCACGGAAATCGTTAAGGAAAAGGGCGCGGCTGTAGCCGCATCACTCGCCACGCCCGCCCAGCGCCTGCGCATGCTACAACAATGTGTGCAAACCACAATCGCTTACAGTTTCGCGGCCATGCCCTACTCCAAACAAGACATCGCAACCCTCGACGGGGCCCTAGCAGGCTTTGCCAAAAAGTGCTATGGTCTACCACGAGGCTTCCCCACACGTACTGCTCTCCTTCCAGTCGAAGAGTATGGCCTGGGCCTCGGCTCCCTCTTACCTCAGTACGCACGCGTCGCACATCGTGCACTTGTCCTGGCACTCAATGATACTGGCCGCCTGGGCGTTGTGACGCGAGCCCTCCTCCCACGACAGCATAGCCTTGCCGGCGCCACCGCTGCGCACCACCTGTCAGCAGACAAGGGCAGATTCTTCACCACGCTGCAACAAATGACCCTTGCACGCGAACACGGCATCCAATTGTTCTACAAAGGTACGCCTTTTACCACCCCTACCTGGTCGGTTGTCTCGGCCTTGGACGCGGTGGCCACTGCCCGGGACACCACGCCACTCCCCCTGGAATATGTGCTGCCGCTCGCAGAGCTACAGCTGGAACTCAGCCACCTGGTCGACCGGAACACCGGCCGGCACCTGATCTCGTCACGCGACCTGGAAAGGCGCATGGGGTCAAACCGGGTGATGAAACACAAACACATGGTCGCCCTGAACCGACTCAGCCTGGCACTGTCCGCGACCGGCGAGGAAGCGCAATCGCCGGAGAAACACTCAAGCCCGAACCCCCTCCCGCAGCCCAGCGCACCCTTCCAGCACACGCTGATCTGGACCCCCTCACCGCACGGGATGACCCCCTACCACCCGGCATGGCGCCGGCACTGGACCGCTTCCTCACTGCGGCCCAGACGCACCCCCGCCTGCCCCCACCCCCAACCCGCCGGCCCCGCCCCTGTACCAGCAGACGCGGCGGAGCAAACCCAGTTTGCACCCGCGAGCCCAGCTTACCACAACCAAACCGCGGCCACCCAGGCTCCCACCCCCCCAGCCGCAAGACCCTGCCCACCCCGCTATAGAACCTCCCGCCCCACCCTCACATGCACGCGGGCGGACCCGTAAGACAGCGGTCACCCGCCCAGGTGCCCGGCCCAACCCACGCCCAGGGCGCGTCACGAAGCACGCTGCACAACGCGCACGCATTCAAGAGAACACCCGCCACCGCCCCCCGAGACCTACTCACCGGCGCCAAAGCAGCCATCAACGCTGCCCAGCGGCTCACTAACGGCGACGAATCCCTGGTGGTGGGGACGCGCGGGTACGAAAACAGCACGCTCAGTCTTCTCCGCGGTCGCCAGAGACATGAATCGCCATATTGCAACTCGGAAAGCCTACACCCCCAGGATCCGGACACGTTCGCGCCCAGTGTTAGCCGCACACCCATGCGACCGTGGCCTGGCCCCGCACCTCCAAGCTATGCTCGCCTCCAACGGCACCGCACCCGCGTATACAGCCGTCCACACGTACCTGCAAGAGCACAGAGAGGGAGAAGAAGAAGCTCAAGGCCCCACCCCGATGGAACTCGACGCGCCTGAGCATGAGGGCCAGGACATGGATGTGGACGTCCCCCCAAAACACAACCGCCCCCCCAAGCAGCGGCATCGCCACGCGCCACAACAGTGCACGCGCACACTGGCGCATAGCCAGGGCCCGACTGACAAAAAGACGCTGTCCCACCTTCTGCCAACGGCCATACCAATGGAGACGCCCAACTCACCTACGACTTGGACAACGATGGCCAGGAAATAGCAAGCGATCCTGCACAGCAGCAAAACAACAGATTGTCACTGACACCGAGCTCACACGCAAGCGCAAAGCCGGCGAGGACACCTCTGGCACACGAGAGGCGTACTTCACAGTGCAATGGAAACCCAGCGTTACCGCGCCAGCCGTGGTCCACTGCCTTCAAACGCATGGGCTACGCTGCAAGGAATGTCCACACGCTGCTACAAGCACCCCCTTCAACATCGCCCCGCCCCACCACAACAGGCCCTACCACCGACGCCACCACTGGTGCTGCTCCCGAGCAGGCTACCCAACCTGGCCCTGCCCACCCGGTGATCAGGGTGCGCCCGCGAGCCGCAATGTTCTCCGCCCGGCAAACCCGGCTCCTGCAGCATGTCACATGGGCGAATAGCAGTGAACGTGCACGTGACTGCAGAACAACCCCGAGTGGGAGGACCTACTAAACGAGTACAATACACGAGTCGCCGCCGGGCCTGACGCCCCCTATCCGCCCCACGCGGCCACCAAAGGACATGAAGCTGACCTCACGCCAGCGGCAGGGACGCCATGAAAACCGAACCCGAAGACACAGCCTCGCGTGCAACGAGACCATCCGGTCCACAACCAGCATCAACACCAGTCCCAGCAACCCCTACAGAGACGTTAGGCCACCCGGCCACTACGCAATCAGCTCCCCTAAGGATGGGACGCATGCACCTACAGAAGCGCACGTCTACGAGCCATGCGGCCGGTGGCTTGGTGCAATCACCTACCCCCGGCTCCAGGCGCTGTGGGAGCACTTCCACCGCACCACTACCCGCCCCCACGCATTTGAAGAGGCCGTAGCTGCCCTGCTCCACCGGTACCGCCATGACCCGGAACAGCTCGACAGGAAGGCTGCCCCGAACCATCAGATCTCACTCCTGTCCAGCACTGCTGACGCCATCGTCGGGGCCCTGCGGAGCACAGGAGCAGGGCGTGTTAGTGAACTCTTCGCTTCCCCACTCAACTCCACGACCTCCGCTGATGAATACTTCAGCCGCGACACCAATGATGCAGCCTTTGGCGCACGACACGACGCCTATAGCACTGCCTGGACAGGACTCCACTACGCACACCCCCCCGCTACCCCCGGCGACGCACGCAAAGCGCTCCTCTGGGCCCTGGCATCGGCCTCAGCCACACGCATGTCTCCACACCCCACCCTGATTCTCATGGTCCTCCCCACCTGCCCCACCTACCCACACACGCAATGGCTCGGGCACCCTATGCCGCAAGCTCGCCTCCTGGACAGCGGGAGAGAAAGACGCGGCAGAAACGGCAGGCATGCACGACGGCCTGGGCAACGACGCCCCTCTGCAGCGGCAGCGGGGGGTCACCCTGGTCGCTGTGGGTAATCCAACGGGCCTAACAGCACTGACGCCGGCGTGGAAACGACTGCGCTCTAAACCGTCGAAGGCCTCCACGCGGCAAGCTGGGTAAAACCGGACTCACTGGCGTGCCGCACGGACGGGCACGACTTTCTTGGACCCGCCCTCCACACACAACTTACTCAAGCAGGTAAAGCACCTCGCCACCCAGCAGGAACACGCCCAGCAGCTGCCCCAATCGATAGGGCCCGACGCGGGTCCACCAATTTTGCTGGCGCGCATGCCCTGGCCCACATTCCCGATGACATCGTCTGGCCCGATGGCTCTGTCTC